>JAOTOM010002293.1:92500-97336 GCA_034440615.1 Ashinkailepas kermadecensis | reverse complement strand
CTGTAATGGCTATGATTAGATATTCAAATGTTGGGGCTTGTGTGAAGTATAATGGCCGCCAAGTTACACTCTTACGTACTGCTGCAATGACTATCATTATATATTCAAATATGGGAGTAACCACAGCATCATGGCGTGCAATAGGTCGTCACTTGACGGAGTAAACACGCAGTCTGTAACAGTTTTCACGCTGAGAGAGGGCAGTGTCGGGACGAAAACCTCAATTATGTGAGAGAACAAAAAACTTGTGGGGTAAACCAGAAGTTTACTTTTGTACTCGCAGGGTGACAATTTTAGTCCGTGGAACTTAACGGTACATTCCAGGCTATGGTGACCATCCTGGCACATAAAATCCCTCACATCGAACTTTGTATCCACTTTCCCAATGCATAGCATGCTATGCATTGGGATCATCTCGCTACGACCTAGCTAATAATAGCTAATATTTCCCACACTCAGTGGTCCAACGTACTTCCCCACTAATGAGTACTAACGTAATATATGTATAAATATATATAAATATGTATATATATATATATATATATATATATATATATATATATATAGTATATATAGGTATGTATATGTGTGTGTATATATAGGGTCACAAAGTCACAGTGATCACCACGGCCTCGAGGGCGGGTATTGAGATCAGACACGCTCTTCTCAGAGCACGATCGACGCCCGCAGTCAGCAAGCCAGAAGAGCAGCAGGGAGGACCAAGGTTTGAGCAGAAGACAAACCTGTAGCAGCGAAATAAGTGAAGACACGAACAGCTCCAGGGACCCTAGAGAAGCACTCCTGCGACTCTAGAAGGAAAACCTCCCACACCAAATCCCCAACTTCTTCTCTGTCTCCCAACTAACCTTTACCCCCCTGTGGAAAACTAACAGTGTCGAGCCCACTGTCTTGGGTCATTGCGGCCGGGGCATGGGCCAGATGGCGAAAGCTCTGTTCAGGGTGCAACGAATCCGGGTATTTCTTCAGTCAGGAGGGACACTTGCGTGGGGGGGGACCGACCCTTACTCACCATGGCACCCGCCGCCAGCACCACACAAGGCACCTACCTAGTAGGTACGTACACAGAGACAGGGCACAACATCACACAGGAGTCTCCTTTCACTCTCGAGAGGCCACTCCGACGCATTCTTAACTCAACACACTTCAAGGTCCACATGCACACCGCACACATCATCGTCCAAACTCAGAGCAGTGCTGACACACAAACTCTACTAAACACAGCCACCTTCAACAACCAGCGCTGCTCCTTCACGTTACACCGGACTCTGAACACCAGCCGGAGCTACATTTGCGCCCCAGAGCTGGATAACTTACCACTTGACAGCATCGCCGCACTGTTCGACGCCTGAGCCCTCCTGGACGCCACAGTCACAATCAACAAGATTAAACGGGAGGCACGTTAGACTCACAAACTTCTGGTACTGACTTTCAACTCACACCTGCTATCACACGTCCACATACACAATAAGGCCTACGAGGTACGCCTCTACGTGCCTTTGCCACTACGGTGCCGGTTCTGTTTGCGTTATGGACATGGCGAACGCGTATACGCGTCGCCAACTCCAAGATGCAGTCAGTGCGCCGGTCACCACACGGCATCCGACTGCAACTCCTCCGAAAGTAGGTGTACAGGCTGTGATGGGCCGCACCCCGCCACCGATCCGATTGCTCCAAGTGGGCACACGAGAGGGAGATGTGCCTGTATGTGGCAACTCACATGGTGCCACATGCAACAGCACGACAGCACTTACGCAGCACCACCACCACTGACACTCCCACCTCCACAACCGCACCTTCCCACACCGCACCTGCCGCCGGGCGAAGCTACGCAGCGACGCTCTCCACACCTCAACCCACACTCCCTCCAACACCAGCTCCCATCCGCCCTACCATCCCACCAGCAGCCGGCTCCCGGAGCCTGGCACACGCTCCTCCTCAACGCTCCGCCGACCCTCGCCTCAACCGCCCCACCGATCCCCGACTTCCCCGGCCCACCGCCCCTCGACCTCACCGATCACCACTCCTTCCTACGCCACGCCACCCCGGACCTAGCCTCCTCCCACATCCACTCCACTTGAGACCTGGCCCTTATCCACATCCCCTTCATCCTCGACCCGGCCTCCTCCCACACCCTTTCCACCGTGGGCTCGGCTTCCCACGTCCACCCCGCCGAGGACTTCCTCAGACAGGACCCTTAAGGTATGACGCGGCAGTGTCACATCAAACACCACAACTCAGGAGCAGGGCCTGGCGCAGGGGAGCGTGCTCTCACCGAGCCTCTTCATCATCTTGATCAACGACATACTTGCTGACCACACGGACACTTCTTCGATACTCACTTTTCGTGGACGACATAGCCATTTGGACAACATCACAATGCTTCATTATAGCTGAAAAAAAAACATTCAAGCAGGACTAGACCACATTGTAAAGTGGTGCAAAACTTGGGGCTTCACCCTGTCCCCAGAAAAATCGGCCACCGTCAAATATAGTCGTCTCCTCTTCACACCCAAAATCTCCTTAAAATCGATGGCAAAGGCATCGAACAGGTGAAAAGCTTCAAGTTCTTAGGAGTGCATTTAGACAAAAAAAACTCAGTTTCAACACCCACACCACCTCAATCTCGAAGCGATATGCGAAGCGCGTCAACATACTCCGTGCACTTGCAGGCACAGACTGGGGCGGAGACAGGAAAACACTACTGCGACGCTACACATAAATCATACGACCCATCCTAGAATACAACAGCATCATGTTTGCCACCATTTCAGAAAGCCAGAGCCAACAGTTATAAATCATCCAAAACAGCTACATCAGAGCAGCCACAGGTGCCCTCCGCACCACGCCGATAGCCTGTCTTCTAGTGGACTCAAACACGCCCACACTCCACTTCAGGAGGACACAACAGCTGTGCCGCTACCACATCAAAATCAAATCCATTAAAAAATCATCCGGCACAGCGCTGCTTTACGCCTGACAGATACGGCAAGAGCCGATTTGGGCGCAAACTTTCACCATATAGCATTCAAATTACCACGGCTCTCTCAGATATTAACCTCACAATGCCAGCCACTGCAGCTCGACCGTCCACTAGGTCATTCTAGACTCTCAGTAAGCCAAAGGTCGAGTACTTGCTCTCGGAGAAGAAATCCACTATCACATCGGCGGAAATTCTTGGCATCTTCCACATGTTCGCCGATGACAAGAATCACAAAACACTCGTATTCACGGATGGGTCGAAACACCAGGCTAAGGAAGGCATCGGCATCACCGGACCAGGTCTCAAACTTTCCAAGCGTCTACCGGATAACTTATCCATCTACTCCGCTGAAGCAATGGCCATTCTGGCCGCTATCTCTCCAGTCTCATGAGGTGTAAAGCTAGAAATGCAGTAATTTGCTCAGACTCCAAATCCGTCCTTCAGACAATTAGCAACACCCACGACTGTCCACATCACGTCATTGATAGAATCCAACAAATCGTGGCCCATAACGTAAACATGAACTTTTCCTTCCTCTGGATTCCGGGCCACGCCAACATCCCAGGTAACGAAGAAGCAGATCGGCTTGCAAAGCAAGCCTTAGCATCGAACACTTACCCCAGCATGGAATATTCGGTAGACGATTGCAAAGCACTCCTGCAACGCCACATTCGCCAACATCAACGGAACACATGGACATAACACAACTCAACATAGCACAAATCCAAGCACACCCACGCAATCAAACCAACGATAGGCACATGGAACACATCAAATCAATCTCACCGACAAAAAGAGGTCATCCTCACTAGACTTAGAACTGGTTGCACAAAACTAACACAGCCTCAATTAGAGGGTGACCAATACACAACACCTCACTGCGACAACTGCAACACCACGTTAAGCATAGGCCACATCCTGCTAGACTGCAGTAGCTTTAGCTCTCAAAGACGACCACTTAATGCATTCTGCAAAGAGAAGGAATCACCCTATCGCTTCCATCGCTTATCGGTGACAAGCACCTAGAACTCCTTCAATTGCTATTTGAATATCTGTATGGCACAAAACTAGCAGGAGCACTGTAGGCACCACACCACCAACACTCACATCAACTCGCAATGCATGACCGCGAAACACTCGTAGGAAACACGTAAATAGCCCTCCCCGCATGGCGTCGGACGTACACTCGCCTGCAGTGAAATGTTCTATGGGACCCTTAACCATGGCTGGCCGCTAGGAACGTGGGCTGTGCAGCTCCACACCAATAATTGCTGGTAGACTGCGCCGCTTCACAATTATGCGTTGCGTGACAGTCTACAGGATTCACCACTGGTCAACCGTAGGTATTCGTTTGTGTGGTCGTTATGTGGTCATTTGCCCTGCAGCCATGCAGTGAGGAACACGCGTCTACGCTGTTCCCACCTTGCATTCCTCTGTCGGCCAAACAACATTGGCAGTTCAGCAAGCGGTCCACCACTGGAGCCCTGGAGACAAGCAGCATTTCATCGCTGTGGATTTCGGACTTCGGCAACACAGAAAAAGCTGGGGGTGTTGGAAGGAGCTCGGTTGCAAAGGATGTAGTGAAAGGAGATGAGAGGTTTATGATGTCAACGGGGCGTTCTCTTACCCTAAAATAATGATATAATTTCTAACCCTTACACTTTTTTATAAATTTAGTTAGAATTCTTGCTGGGGTGGCTTTATAAACCAGGATCAAATTGCTAAACAGACCTTGCTGCGTGAGCTCTGGCCGCATCACCCAATCCATAAATTGCAGTTCTACAGTACAAATTTGGAAAAACGCTTCACGTGCCGCTAGTGGCCACCCCGTACGG
>JAOTOM010002293.1:0-87500 GCA_034440615.1 Ashinkailepas kermadecensis | reverse complement strand
AACGTAAAACGACTACCCGGAGGAGCCATCGGACGTAGATGAGCCGATTTGCCTTGCAACGCATACCTAGAGGCAACGGCTACCCAGAGGTACAGCGGACGTGGAAGAGCCGAGTTGCAAAACACCGTACTAACCCAACTGACAACCCTGCATGGCATGCTTAGACTAACCCGCTACTAACAACTAACGCGCGGCGGCCGGCGTGATAGGCGGTGTGGACAATTACCTCCTTGTTCGCACGGTAAAGACCCCTCGGTGCTCTTCGATAAGGCTAAAGCCGGCACCCTGGCAAAATCAACTTCTCACCACTCTCAAAACACCCCCACCCCCACCCAAACTACAAATTATTTTGTGGAGGAGTAAAGTAAAATTAAAACCATTTAGACATCAGGGAGATATCCCCAACCCACCCCCCGCCTTCGGCACCTAAAATATCACGCAAACTATAACGTAAAATTCCCTTAACGTAAATGTCCACTTGCCTGCACCTTGATTGCAAACACTCGCTTTTATAGACAGACATGTAACGTACTCGCTTTAAAGGCGGCGCAAATGACCTTCATGGTCCAGCACGCCTACAAAAAAATCACTCTCGCCCCCCCCCCCCCACACACAGTGATCAGCCATAACCCACGTCGTCTTTCCGGTTAGATCCTCGCACACCGGCTCGGGGGTCCTTTTATACCACCATATAATTCGCAAACTAGGTGTTGCACGAAAGCGAAAGTGATATCATCGGAAAGCGTTCGACGAGTAGGGCCCGCAACCTCCACACAAAATGTTCTCCCCAAAAGTGACGTCACTAGAAGGTCTATGTGATAACGATTGGCATCCTGTTTTTGGTTTTGGGGATACTCCATAGACCGCCTGCATGTGACACCTAGGTGAACTGCTAATGCTTGATCACACTCTACTAAGATCCTAGCATATTATATCATCCGGTCCAGCAGCTTTATGGGGTTTTATATTCTGTAGCTGTTTTTTCTGCATCTTCTTAGTTATTGTAAGATCTTCCAACCTATCACGTGCCATGGCATAACCTTCAAATGTTTCCAATGTACCAGAGTTCTCTTTAGTAAAGACTAATGAGAATTGCTTGCTTAGGGACTGAACTATATCACAATAATGAATCGCTATTTCACCATCTACCACCTCAAGTGGCCCCACACTACGTTCATTAGACTAGAATTTGTAGAAACTAAAGAAGCTCTTAGCATTCCCTGCGGAATATTCTTGATCTAATTTAATGTCAGCCAGTCTTTTAGAGCCCTAACACACCGCTTAACTTTATCTCTAGCTATTCTATATGCTTCTAGATTTGCCTAAGATTCCAGGTCTTTTAGGTTCTTAAACGCCTGCTTCTTTGACTCTAGTAATTGTTTTGCTTTCTTGGTCAGTCATGAAGGGTGTTTAACCCTGTTTAATCTTATTTGCATATTTGGAATAAACCTATCCTGACAGTGGAACATTTTGCTTTTTACAATTTTCTATATTTCATAAGCATCTAAACCCATCAATATCTCTTCCCAATGAATTTATTTCAGAAAGATTCGAAACTTAATGTAATTCACTTTAGCAAAATTTGGAATCAATGCTTTATTGATTCCTAAATTGCATTCCACTTCCAACATATAAGGAAAAGCGTATACTGTTGTGATCACTATTAGAGAAGGTCTCTCGTATGTTTATATTTTGCACAAAATGTCCCTCATTTGTAAGCACCAGATCTAACATTTCATTTCCCCTTGTAGGTTCATGTATCATTTGAAAGAAGAAATATTCCTTAAAACAAGACATGAAACCTCTTCCCGACTTGCTTAGACGTCTAATTTTGTCTCCCAACCCCGCTATGTTGAAGTCCCCCAAATATACGGTTCTCCCATGCACTCTACTATTTATCTCCTCCTGCATCAACCTGTCAGTGTTTTCATTCTGGTCTGGTGGCCTATAGAATGTCTCAATCCTTAATCGTGATCCATTCTTCAGGACTATATCTAACCACAAAGATTCTACTCCTTCACTATGTACCATATCCTCTACGGTATGACATTTCATTACTTCCCGCACATACAAGACTATCCCACATTATATCCTTGTCTTCCTCCGATAAGCATGCATGCTGTAGCCAGTCAGTTCAAATTCTTGCAGGTTATCTCGAAAAATGCCTTCATTGAACCATGGCTCAGTTATGCATGCCAAATCTAGCTTGCGCCATAACACAGTCGGAAGTGATTGTGCCACGTCACCATTGTGACGCCCGTGGCACCATTGTACCATGCAGTACATGTGGGACGTGTCTGGAGTGCGACAACCAGACCCCTCCCTTCGCGGTGTGGTGCATTAGGTGGTGTGGCCAATGGCACGCCAGGGCGTTGGTCCGGAAGGTCAACACCTCGCCCCCCCCCATGAGCGACTGGAGAGTCGAGGCGGTAAGATGTAGTCGAGCGGCAGAGGTGAGCGAGCCGCCCAGTTGGACGGTTGTCCGTCGCTGGGGCCTGTGGAAACCTGGAACTTGGAGGCATAATATCGCTGGTGTTTGCTTTGGTTTGATTGAATAAACTGTGTAAACTGTTGTTCAAGTGGCTACCGTTTGGTCAACTATCAGCCCGATCAATACAAGGTCAGTAACGGCTGGTGGTTTTGGAAAATCTGCTGGGAATTGAGAACCAGTTACCGCGCAAGCGAGGAAAACCCCGTACTATCACTGCCAAGCCAAACGAAGTTGCCTACATTTATGACTTTATGAGAAAATGTTTCAACTATAAAGGACGACTGTGGACGACTGAGATTGTCACACCAGTTGTTAGCATAGACGCTGATTTAAGAACGCTGTGTGAGCAAGCTGCTGAACTCTGCTACTGGATGGCGAAACATGTTCCGAGACTAACGCGCCGTGGAATAGTCCGACTATGCCATGGTCTGATCATTGACGATTCTGGAACATCACTCACTTTGACCCGTCCCAGGTCAATGACCTTCATGACCTGGACCTGAATTTTAAACAAAGTATGTAAGCAGATGTTTGAGAGGTTATTGAAAATGTCATGCCTCCGTCTGCTCATTCGACCGCTATCCTGGAAAAAAAAACTCAGGGGCTCCCGAGAGCCCCTGGCTATCCGAGAGCCCAGGGGCTCTCCTCCCACGGCCCGGCGACGATTAGGTCGGCTTAGCTATATAGACCACTACATGCTCTGGCCGAAATGTGTTATTTTGGCTCCAAAGATATGGTAAGAAAAAGCGTCATCAGAAAACGTAACTCCGAACATTACGAGATAGGTTTCTGTTGATGTAAGCAATACCTGACAGTTTATGTTCATATGTGCATCCGGGAATGTGTGACATCTTACAGCTTCTTTAAGGCGAGCTCACTGAACCGGCTGTAGGTCAGTGACGTTGAATGAGCCGACCCCCAACGTTTTCTCTCAAAAGATGCCTAATTGATTGATGAACCTGAATGGAAAAAAACTGAACATGAAAAACTGAGATAAAATATGCCGTGTCACAGGCAGTGGGTGGTGATTGTTTGTTACAGTGATACTGATGTAACGATCACTGGATGTAACGATCAGACGGATGTAACGATCAATATGCCAAGAACTAAATCAAATAGCCATTTGCCACATACATTCCGACGGGTGTAATGATCATATCCGACGTATATAACGATCACTAGCGTGCGCGGTTCTTAATCGAATTGGACGAAAGATGTTCTTTCCATTTCGGTGGAACCAATCTCGATGGCTTCGAAGAGGAAAGTTCGTCCCTTGCGGACAAGAAGGCTCCCGGCCTCATCGATAGCTTGCCCAAGATGAGCCAGAGGAGAAGGCGACCAAGCGAACATCCCCCAATCGACGCTCAATGAGATTTTAAAGAGGGTCGACATTGAAGGCTCAAATGTCAACATCGGGAGAAAAGAGACCAAAACGGGACATTTTCCTGAGGTCGATTCTGCAGTATAAAGTGGATTCGTGATGCCGGAAAAAGTGCCATGCCCGGGACCCGCTGATGGCCAAGGCGATGAATCGCGCATGCTCAACTGTGCGGACTTCAAAGCCAACGAGGGGTGGTTCAATCGTCTCAAGAAGCGAGAGGGCTCCACAAGAAGCGCATGGCGAGGGAAGTCCGCCGATCTTCCATCTCGACCAATGGCTTCAGGAGGTCTGGCCTCAGCTTCGCCAAGGATACGCTGATGAGGATGTGGAATGCGATGAAACCGGTCTTACTACCGCGCACTGTCGGATGGAACTGTCACGTTCAAGGACGACTTCTCCAAGGGAGGAAAAGATCCAAGGACCGAGTCACTGCACTCCGACGTGCAGCATATGGGAGAAAGAAGAAGATCCTCATCATCGGAAAGTCCAAGGCTCCACGCTGTTTCAAGGGCTGCACTCCCGTCGACTACGAGGCCAACAAGTCGGCGTGGAGACCTCCAAGATCTCCGAGTGGGACACAAGGGGACAGAGAGCTCCGCAGTGCCAAGCGCAAGATTCCCCCCGTGGATAATGACCGGCGCATCCGAGGTGGAGGAGTGACAACACAAGTTGGCGTTCTGCCGCCGAACACAACAGCTGTACTCCAGCCCTGCGACCAAGGGATAATAAATCCGGAAGGCCCACTACAGGCGACGGATATGTCAAACGACTCCCCGTCTCGAGAAGGAGGACAGAGCTTCGCAATGGACGTCGCAAAGAAAATCAGTATCGCGGAAGGAATTTTCATGCTTCATGCTTCCTGGGGCGATCTCACTGCGGCGTCGATTAAGAACTGCTGGGTCAAGTGTGCTCTTGACCGATGAGGGCAACGAAAACGCGATGGAAGCAAACACAGCATCGACGTTTTCCTTCAGGAGCAATGGCAAGATGTTGATGCAAACCTGCCCACTTGTCGCCCGGTTTCTGACGAAGACATTGCCGCCGACGTTCGAGAGGAAATGGGCCTCGATGGTGTTGGCGATGGTGGAAGGAAGAAGAGGAAGATCATGAAAAACCCCCAGAAGGGCCCAACACCCTTAAAAAAGATTTCACCGTGGCTTCAATCGTTTTGCTATGCTGAATAGTTTGAGGCTGCTGTCCATGACACAATTGTTAAAACGTTACTCAGTCTCGCATCGATCGTTTCTTCAAGATGACAACCAAGAATGATTAAAGTGCCATCCTTCGTTTCAGTATGTTGCACAGTACCTTATGTATCTTCGATAGTTGATTTACTATGTTTCCACAACCTTCTATAATTCTGATTGTGTGCCGATGGATGTAACGATCAGACGGATGTAACGATCAAAGCCATCGCCCCAACGTGATCGTTACATCAGTATTCCACTGTATTTGGGTTTTAGGGCGCATCGACCAGATTTTATCATTTGCCAAGGGTGGTCGTTAGTGCCATATTCAATTAGTTATTTGGGCTTTAGGGCGCATCGACCATCTTGATCATACAGCTAGCCCGGTGCCATCAAAGCGAACACATGGCAGAACATATTCACGATAATTACCGCGCGCAATAAACCCAACGACGTCGTGAGCAGCCGACCGCCGGCTGTGGATGAGTCGCCGGCGCCACGCCACCGCGCCGACGAAATATTTGTGGCGGCCGGTCGACTCGATGACTCGACTCGACTCAACGACTCGATGCAACGACTCGACTCAACGACTCGACTCAACGACTCGGCTTAGCGACACGACTCGACTATACGATTCAACTCGACAACGACTCGACGACCCGACTCGACTGAACCGGTCCACTCCAAGAAACCTCGGTCGACTTTTCATCCCGCGGTTCCTTTACTTACCAACGGATTTTATAAATTATTTTTGCGTGCAATGCGCTGTTGCATTCGCAACAGCGTCACAAGATGTCACAAAATTTCACCCATTTTCCGGTGCCGATGTTAATAAGAAAAAAAACTCTCAGTCGCCGACAGCCAAAATTATTCGACATCACATTTCGCTTAGCGCTGAAAAAGGAACACCGTGGCCTCTTTTCAGGAAACACGTAGAACATTGAAGTAGCTTTGGATTGTGTAATGCATTATTGTATCAATAACCGAAAGGGCTGATTGCTGATACTAAAACGAATCCAAAGCGCTTCTGGACGCTTCTAAAATGAGTCAAGGGGAAAAGTTCCATACCTTTTCTTATAAATAGAGATAGCAAAGTTACTCACGATTCTGTTAGAGCTGAACTCCTAAGTAGCCTTTCCAAAAATCACTCCTAATACTCCCATCATAAGGGCAACGAGATTACCCGAAGCTCCTGGATATGCGTCGAATCATTGCACGTGACGGAGGAGGCTGTTCGAGGCATGAGCGTAACTCAGCATAGGGCATGCGGTCCAGGAGACGTCAGCGGCAGTGTGGTTCATCAGTGCGCCGAGGAGCTGCAAGCTACCTCTTGACCAAGGTGTTTTCCCACGGTGTTTTCTTTATCTTAACATGTCAGACCAGTATTGTGCAACTCCCAACACGGGTTCATGCGGGGTCTCGCGTGTGCTTCTAATTTGTGCATGCTGTACATACAGCCTGGAACATCTCTGCTAGCTCTCAGACATACGTGATGTACACGGACTATTGTTCCGCACTCCAAACTGTCAATCACAAATTGATGTTGCTTAAGCTAGAAGAATCGTTCAAAATGTTCCGGAAAACACTGCAATGATGCGAATTATATCGGTCTAGACATGAGCAATGCGATATCAGCCAGTACCCACTAGCAAATGGCAGATGTGTCGCTACATGGATCCTGGTGGGCTCACGCACACCCAAAGGTGGATGGATCCTGGTGGGCTCACGCACACCCAAAGGTGGATGGATCCTGGTGGGCTCACGCACACCCAAAGGTGGATGGATCCTGGTGGGCTCACGCACACCCAAAGATGGATGGATCCTGGTGGGCTCACGCACACCCAAAGGTGGATGGATCCTGGTGGGCTCACGCACACCCAAAGGTGGATGGATCCTGGTGGGCTCACGCACACCCAAAGGTGGATGGATCCTGGTGGGCTCACGTACACCCAAAGGTGGATAACTGTCGCCCCTAGCGTTCGCGTGTTCCACAGATGATCTGTCAGAATGTGTGAAGGCAGACTGACCGACGCTTGCTGACGACGCAACTATGTACTGCATAGTGAACAAAAAGCCCGAGGTCGATTATTTTCAGCATGAACTGGATCGACTGTGTCGCTGGTCAGCGCCATGGGGACTGGCGCTAGAGCAAGTAAAATGCAGCTATCTCATTTACATCACGACGCTCACCGATACTTACACAATGGGGGGGGAAGCAATGGAAGAATTAGCGTCATGCTTGTTGTTGTTGTTGTTGTATTCAGTTGTACCAGCCTGCCACCTTCTCGGTGATATCGGCTGTTCACGTCCTTATAGATTAGTTGAGTAGTGGTGGTCCGGACAGTGCCGGAGCGTAGTTGGGGGTGGGGTCGGGTCATCGCCGTTCGTTTTAACAATGCAAGAACATACATATATATCATACACTATTATACATGGGCCTTTTGTTTTGTTTTTTTTGTTTCGGGCCTTTTGTTTTGTTTGATTTTTTAATCTTTTTATTACACGTCATGGGAGTTGGGAAAGAGTAGGTGAAGGAGTTGTTTGGATGTTTAGTGTCGGGCGGTTTTGGCACGGGTGTTTGGTTTTTTGTTCTTGGAGATGGTTTTTGTTTTGTTGGTTGATCATTTTGTAGGTGCCTGGGTAGTGGATGAGGTGGTGTCTGGGTTGTTGTATTCGCCGTCTGGGTATATATCTGAATCTGTGATTGGTCCGAGTTGGTTGTGTTGGTTTTTGCGCCGTGTGTGTGGTGCTTGTGGGCGTGAGAGGGGTGATGGCTTGTGCCTTCGCGGTGTTGCATTGGAGGTGGATCCTGTGCTTGTGCGGTGTTCTGAGTTCTGGGCTGTGGCCTAATGATGACTGTCGGGTCTGTTTGAGTTTCTCTGGAGCATTCGGTGGGTCCTAGTGGAGTAACCGTGTAAGATGTGTTTGTTTGTGTGGACGGCTCTTAGCGGGGGGGGGGGGCGTCGGGTACTGGTCGGTGATCCACGCCTTTGCCTGCGACGGGGCCCAGCCCTCTAAGTGGATAAGGCGGATAATTGCTTCTAAGTGGATAAGGCGGATTCTAAGTGGATAAGGCTATTGCATGTGTTGGCGTGGTGTGGGCCGGCACAATAAGCACAGGTTGGATTTGTGTGCTTGCAGCCCCCCCCCTCGACTGGCCGTATCCCTGACAGAGAGATCAACGTCGAGGGAGGGGTGCCCGCGGTGTGATTTTGTATGTGATGTTACCAGCTTTGACGTGTGTGGGTTGTTGTTTGGTATTGAAAGTCAGTATGAGGATGGGTATGTTTGGTTTGTCTGTTGGGGCGTGGGGCCTGTAGACGGGGAGTATCCCCTGGCTGGTGAGCCTGCAGGCCAGATAACCCTCCGGCAACCGGGCCAGCTCGCTTGCGTATATGATACCTTGTGATGTGTTGAGATATGTGGCCGGTATTATGGTGATGGGTGTTTTTTTATGTTTTGGATGCGTGTTAGTATGTCTGCGTCTTCCGCGTTGTTGGCCTGGATCAAAAGCTCCCCCGTTTTAGTTTGACGTGCGTGTAGGGGCGCCTGTGTCCAACGGGTGATCTCTTCCACCAGCCAGGGGTCAAGGGAGCCCATGGGCTCCCCATTCTTCCGGCGGCAGAGGTAGAAATCACCCGTCGAGTGTTGGGCGTGGTGTTCGTGTTCATGTTGGGTGCGTGTAGTGGGTCGTGGGTTTTGCGTTGGAGTTGGAAGAGAAAGGAGCACACTGATTACAAATATCGGCGGCGGAGTGGGAGGGGCAGCGGCACTGCCGGACCAACCTGTAGCCGAATAATAAAGATAGTTGAGCAGACGGTGGGAAGAGTAGCACTGAGTAACACTGCACTGGTGGTATGCTGGTTTGGCGTTCTTCGGTCCGTTGGACCTGAGGGTGTGGCTTCAAGATGGCGGCTTGACGTGGCCAAAATGGCGTCGTTGCGTCTTCTCGAGGTGTCCTTGGGGTTGGCCAGCTGGCGTCGGCGCGGCTTCTCTAGCACACCTTCGGCGCTGCACCGGCTTTTTGGGTTGCCGTGGTGCTACAGTAGCACGTTGGCAAGTTAGCCGTAAATTGTTGTGCCTGTGGCGTCGAGGCCTCTAAGGTGGCGTTTGAGGCCTCGTGGCGTTTTAGTGACCAACTGGCGTCTCTTGGTTTTCTGTTTCTCGATTGAGAGGGCGAGGGAGTTTCTTTGTTCTCGGTGAGTTGTGCTGAAGCTGGTTGTGGTGCGTCATGCGTCATGCGCAATCTAGGCGTGTTTATCGATGAATAGCTGGCCTTCGCGGACAAAGACTACTGTTGGGAGAAAAACTAACAGAGCGTCAGGAACTTCGACGTGATCGTTCCAACAGACAAACAAGGAAGATGTTTTATAACTGTAATGGAAAATCGATGCTAATCACACACCGTGCAAATGTGCGTTGTTGTTGTTGTTGGTTGAGTTTGACCAGCCTGCCACCGTCGGGTGATATCGGCTGTTTAGATGGTTAGAGATGAGTTGTTAGAGGTGGTCCGGACGGTGCCGTAGGGGGTGTAGGGTGGGGGTATGGTTGGGTCATCGCCGTTTGCTAACATTGCAATAATACATGACATAAGATTATACACTGCTTTGGGCCTTTTTCTTTATATTAAGTGCTTGTTTGTTTTTTCCTTTTTGTCTGGTTTTGGCCTTTTAGTTTGTTTTCTCTTTTCTTAATTCCTTTGTTTTGTTTTTGTTTTTGTTTTTGTTCTTTTTTTTCCTTTTTTAATATCTTTTACACATCATGGGTAGAGTAGGGAGAGACTAGGTGAAGGGAGTTGTTAGGATGCTGTTCAGTGTCGAGAGGTTTTGGCGCGGGTGTGTGGTTTGTTGTGGTAGAGGTGGTGTTTGTTTTGTTGTTTGCTCGTGTGGTAGGTGCGTGGGTAGTGACAGTGATGTTGTCTGAACTGTTGTCGTCGTCTGAGTCTGTGAGTGTCTCGAGTTGGAAGCGTAGGTTTTTGCGTACTGCATAGGGTGTTAGTGATGGTTCTGGTGGGTCCGGTATTGGTGATGGGTTGCGTGTTCCGCGTTGTGGTACTGGGGGTGGTGCCTGCGTTGAGTGGGTGGGTGAGTAGTGTCGAGGTTTGTTTTGTTTTGGTGCTTTGGGCTGCGGCCTGATTATGATTGCTGGGTCTGTCTCTGATGCTTTCGTAGGTGGTGCAGTCGTGTGAGATGTTTGTGTTTGTGTAGAGTGCGTGGACGTGTTGTGGTGTTGTGTGGGCTGCTTCGGCTACTGGTTGTTGACCCACGACCTTGCCCGCGGCAGGGCCCAGCCCTCTAGGTGGACAAGACTGAGAATCTCTTTCTCCTTTGTCCACCGAGGGCAGGCCCTGTCCCGGGAGGTGTGGTCTCCGCCGCAACCGACGCAGCGTTGTGTACCGCTGGTGCATGTGCTTATGTCGTGTGCTGCGGCACAGTTTGCGCAGGTGGTTTTGTGTCGTGGCACCCCCCCCTCCGCCCTTCGAGTATCGTATCGTTGCCAGAACCGACAACATCGAGGGCTTGTGGCGTGACCCGGTATCTAATGTAGCCGCGTGTGTGAGTTTGGCCAGCCTGCCACCGTGTGGTGATGTCGGCTGTTTCCGGTAGTGTGGAGATTAATGTGGTGGTGGGATATGGTGCATGGAACGACGTAGTCGGGGGTAGAAGGAATAGGATAGGTAAGGTTGATTTGTTGTATGTGTAGCCGCAAATGTGCGGACTATTTTGGAGCTTTGCAGTCGTGGATGGCGAGGTGCAGCCGATGTGCGCATGTGTACAGTCCAGCGCACTCCGCAGCAATGCTTCGTATGGTTGGTGGCCCGGCAACTCACCAGGTGCATCTCCGCAGTGAAACTCCGTTTTGCTCGCTTTGGGCTGCGACCCTGGCGGCACGATGTGAAGAGCACGATATTGTGTTCATTCGAAACGCACATCACCACATTAATTGACTGTCCTACTAAAGTAGCTTCCGTAGGCCATACTTTGATTTCTGAAACTTATTGGAGGACAACAGATAGAAGCAATGGCGGGCCGAAACGGATCGGCGGGCCCACCCCACAGGGTCAGATGTTAACGGTTGATATTGTTGAGGACAAGCGAACATTGGGAACCAGGGTCCCCTCGAAAGCATACAAATTGACACACATGTCTGTACCTCCTGGGATTTTTCGTACCGGAACACTGTTCCACATTCCATTCGCTCTTGTCAGTACGGTTAAGTGTGGAATATTCTCCAGAAACCTCAGGCTGTGCAACCAATTCTTGGATGGCAACCTCGAATTTGATATTTCGAATCACAGCATCTCTCAATTGAAACAGCGGGCGATCACATATATTCATAGGAAATAATTTATGTGCTCGTGTCTAGTCTGGACAGTTGTGTGTGTAGTCGAGTGTAGCTAGGTGCGTTTGTGTGCCCAACAAAGTGTGTTCTATTTGATCTGCTGCACCATATCCGTCACTGGGTTCCTACGCCCGTAGATACTAGGCAAATAAACTAAGCTAACTTGCGCTATGCTAACCTGAAATCCGTCACACTTGCCCGCACTAACGTGAAGAGGGTCGTCCTGACTTCATGCTGCTTCACATTCAGAAAGTATTACCAGAGTCCTACGCTAGGGCGATTAGAGACAGTGCTTGCGGAGAATTGGAGGCTGCTGTTAGGCTAGTGGCAACCCACGAAAGAGCTGAAAATGTGCGGCAATAGTTGCGGTCTGTTGCCGTTGCCTGCTGGCAAGGAAACAGGTAACGGCAACAGGCAAGGCAACAGGCAAGGCATGTACCGTGTGTCACAGGTCACGGCACCGCATACGGTATCTGACCCTCCCACTGACACCAGCTTCCTCACGCATGATCCTGATGAGCACCAGCAGGTTCGTGGACTATGTCCGGTGCGAAGAAATCTCAGCCCGGTGAGTCGCCGACCTCGTCAACAGGAAGACGAAGTAGGGCCCTCCCTCAGAAAGATTGGGCACTCAAGGGCCGAGACAAGGCCAGCAGCACCAATAACGGATGAGTCCAGCAACACGAGCGCGGCCAGCGGTGGCAAGTACATACCTGCCGTCAGTCGGGGCAGGGCTCGGGCCGGCGCACACACAGACCAGCGCGCCCGCGGATACCAGACGGCCGGCGGCGCCGCAGGTGACCGCGCCCGGTCAAGGTCACCTGCAAGCACGGGAACCAATCGCCGTGGCTGGGAGTCTGTCAGCGGTTCTGGCCTCGGGCGCGCGCAGAAAAGGGCGTCAGGGGTATCGGTACCGGTGGACGCTTCATCGTGGATCGAGCTGGAGTTGTCTCAAGCTCAATTACTCGGGCCAACGCACGGCATGTGCACTCGCTTGCTCGTGCTTTCTCGCTTGGCAAGGTATCGGCGAGGGCACTATCCATTCAACAGCTGGCGTCGTGCCCGGCCGTGCACGAGCCACGGCAGGTGTCGTGCCCGGCTGTGGACGAGCCACGGCAGGAGGTGTCGTGCCCGACGGTGGACGAGCCACGGCAGGAGGCGTAGCGCCCGGTGGTGGACGAGCTACGGCAGGAGGCGTCGCGCCCGGCGGTGGACGAGCCACGGCAGGAGGCGTCGCGCCCGGCGGTGGACGAGCCACGGCAGGAGGCGTCGCGCCCGTGGATGGATTGTGGCGATGGATATGTCATGGCAGGTGACGCTGTAGCTGACGCCAGAAAGTGGAAAACTTAACGCTTCGACCAGCAAGGGACAACACACCGGACCGAGCGCCGCAGCCGGTGCCGAGCGACCAGTGTGACGTGTGGTCATCACTGTCTGCTCCAGATCCGGTGCAGCTGGAGAGCAGCTCCGAGGGACCCCTGCCGTCGGTGGCAGCTGGAGAGGAGCTCCGAGGGACCCCCACCGTCGGGTGTACGTCTACAGCGAGGTGGTAGGTATACGTCGGGTACGGTGGAGAGGCGGATAAATAATTGCTCTGTTTGACAGCGGTACAGCCTGTGGGCTGACGATTCGTCGAGATTGCTCGCCGTCTGAGGTCCCCCTTCAGCCGCCGGATGAGACGATACATTTCTCGAAGCCGCAGTATCCTGGGCAGAGCTGCCGTAGTTTGAATTCTCGGAGCACATCGTAAACAGACTGCCAACTGCTGAGTGTCGAGTAAACTGCTTGGTCAGTGTCTTGTCCAGGTGTCGAGTAGACTGCTTGGTCAGTGTCTTGTCCAGGTGAAATGTTCGATGGCCATCGGGGCTTGCTTGGATGCGGGACAGAGCCACCTGACACTGTCGGGAGGGTGTTCGGCGGAGGGTGTCGGAGTGTGTCGGTCGGTGACCTGGGGCGAAGGGTGTTCGGCGGTGTTCGGCGGGTGTCAGGTGACGGAGCCACCTGACACTGCCGGCAGGGTGTTCGGCGGAGGGTGTTCGGCGGTGTTCGGCGGGTGTCAGGTGACGGAGCCACCTGACACTGCTAATGGTTATGACGTCATATACAAAATACCTTGCATTGATTGGTTGACAGACAGATTTCAGAACAGAAAACGCCAACGCAGCCAATTCTGATCGGTGGCCTCCGGGACTCCGGAGGACGTCTCTTAAAACTGTCAAAGTTTCCCACTATAGGGTGGCAGGAACACAGGTATTCAGAGACGCGGCGCCAGAGCCGGAGAACAGTGTTCTCAGTGCGCATGCGCATCATCTTGCAAGTTGCTGTTGGCGGGTTGTTGTTGGCAATTCCGGTGGTTGAAATTGATGGAGTGTGTGAAGCTGTGGTCCGGCTGCTGACTGCTACAAAAAGTGATTAGTTTGAGTGGTGACCGTAAGTGTAACCAGCGTTTTTTTTGGTGTCGTTCTGCGTTTGTTTTTATTGATATCTTTGTTCCCACATTTGTGTCGGAGTACATGTGAAGCCCATCCTATCCAGTATGAACCCGGAGTGCAAAAATGTTTTCAGAGATAAAATCTCTTAAGAAGTGCCTTAATTCCCACCCTGCGCACATGTCCCGGACCGTGTCGTTCCCCTGCGAATATCCAATGGTAGAAACAACGAAGCGATAGTGTGGAAAGATGCCAATGTGACCAATGTTCAAGCGGTAGCTGAGAATGAGCATTGCTCCTCAGACATTGCGACTGATGGTTCTGAGGTGGTAGCACCTACGTGTCTTCAGGTGGCCTTGCCACAACACGTACCTCGTAAACTCGAGTTATTGTATCTGGATCTGGGTTTTGGAGATGTCATCAAGGAGCAACTCAATTGGAATAAAAAGAACGGCTTGGGACGCAGCGGAATGTGAGAGGTTTCTGTCGGAAATGCGATTGGTGTGAGCTCGGACTGGCAGCGCCCTGTGGGCCGGTTCGGTTCGGTTCGGTTCGGTTCATTTCAGCTGGGTGGACTCGTGACTGGACTGGCCGTTGACGTAGCCGGACCCCGGCCGGACGGTGAGCCGGATGGGCATGCGTACGCATTGTCTGCGTCGGTTCGACCACACGGTTCATTTGGCCATTTCCGCTGCCTGATCCGGAGGTCGAGAGCATGGCTCGAGTTCTGATTGATCACATCGCATCGGTGTTTGGGATGCCACGGACCATTCACGGCGGCCTTTGCACAATTTCACGGGTGGGGTGATGGCAGGCTGTGTGCGCTGCTGGCAAGTTATCAGAGCACCGCCAAGGCATATCACGTTTTGGGGCCTGCCTACAATGAGCGTGGTCATCAATTACGCATGCCCATCGTCATGCCCGCCGTCATGCCCGCCGTCATGCCTGCCGTCATGCCCGCCGTCATGCCTGCCGTCATGCCCGCCGTCATGCCCGCCGTCATGCCAGCCTCATACCCGCCGTCATACCTGCCGTCATGCCTGCCGTCATGCCTGTTGTCATGCCCATGTCGTGCCCGTGGTCATGCCTGCCGTCATACGTGATGTCATGCCCATGTCATGCCCGTCATCATGCCCGCCGGCATGCCAGCCTCATGCCAGCCTCATGTCCACCGTCAATAGAGCGTGTGCAAACAGCCAAGAAAGTCGACCTAGGCGCATCGGCGCGCCTATCTTGGTTATAAACTGAAGGCATGGGTTCGCCGGTATGCCACTGCATCAGTGCGTTCCGGCGGGCGACCAGCGAAACTGCCAACGGATGCATCGTTTCAGCTGATGGTCGATGGATCACAGACGCAGCCAGTCATTCCCCAGATAGCCCGGCTCACGTGGCAGATCCGCAGGATACAGTACAGCCAGTCATTCCCCAGATAGCCCGGCTCACGTGGCAGATCCGCAGGATACAGTACAGCCAGTCATTCCCCAGATAGCCTGGCTCACGTGGCAGATCCGCAGGATACAGTACAGCCAGTCATTCCCCAGATAGCCTGGCTCACGTGGCAGATCCGCAGGATACAGTACAGCCAGTCATTCCCCAGATAGCCCGGCTCACGTGGCAGATCCGCAGGATACAGTACAGCCAGTCATTCCCCAGATAGCCCGGCTCACGTGGCAGATCCGCAGGATACAGTACAGCCAGTCATTCCCCAGATAGCCCGGCTCACGTGGCAGATCCGCAGGATACAGTACAGCCAGTCATTCCCCAGATAGCCTGGCTCACGTGGCAGATCCGCAGGATACAGTACAGCCAGTCATTCCCCAGATAGCCTGGCTCACGTGGCAGATCCGCAGGATACAGTACAGCCAGTCATTCCCCAGATAGCCCGGCTCACGTGGCAGATCCGCAGGATACAGTACAGCCAGTCATTCCCCAGATAGCCCGGCTCACGTGGCAGATCCGCAGGATACAGTACAGCCAGTCATTCCCCAGATAGCCCGGCTCACGTGGCAGATCCGCAGGATACAGTACAGCCAGTCATTCCCCAGATAGCCTGGCTCACGTGGCAGATCCGCAGGATACAGTACAGCCAGCCATTCCCCAGATAGCCTGGCTCACGTGGCAGATCCGCAGGATACAGTACAGCCAGTCATTCCCCAGATAGCCCGGCTCACGTGGCAGATCCGCAGGATACAGTACAGCCAGTCATTCCCCAGATAGCCTGGCTCACGTGGCAGATCCGCAGGATACAGTACAGCCAGTCATTCCCCAGATAGCCCGGCTCACGTGGCAGATCCGCAGGATGCAGTACAGCCAGTCATCCCCAGATAGCCTGGCTCACGTGGCAGATCCGCAGGATACAGTACAGCCAGCCATTCCCCAGATAGCCCGGCTCACGTGGCAGATCCGCAGGATACAGTACAGCCAGTCATTCCCCAGATAGCCCGGCTCACGTGGCAGATGCGCAGGATACAGTACAGCCAGTCATTCCCCAGATAGCCCGGCTCACGTGGCAGATCCGCAGGATACAGTACAAAAACATTGCATATAGGCGAGCGTTTTCGAAACTGGACGAGTCGTATTGCAAGGAGAGCTCTGGAGGCAACAGTGCCGGATGGATGGCTTGTTTGGGTCCCAACGGTGTCAGATGGATAGCTTGTTTGGAACACTGTAGGTCAGTGTGGAGGTCAGCTCGCAGACGGAGTAGTCATGTCCCAACAGTGCCAGATTGATAGCTTGTTTGGAGCACTGTAGGGCAGTGTGCCGGCCAGCTCGCAGATGGAGTAAAATCATGTCCCAACAGCACCGGATGGATGGCTTGTTTGGGTCCCAACGGTGCCAGATGGATGGCGTGTTTGGGTCCCAACGGTGCCCGATGCCTTGTTTGGGTGTTTAGAACACTGTAGGTCAGTGTGGCGGCCAGCTCGCAGATTGAGTAGAGCCATGTCCCAACAGCGCCAGATGGATGGCTTGTTTGGGTCACCGTGGAATCCCGACAGACTTCACCGTCATCGCGCCCGGCTCCGGTGCGTTGCCCATCCAAACTTCTGCCGGGCTTGACATTGGATGACCTGGTTGGTTCCACAGGGGAGGTCTCCCATTACGTGGACAACACACATGTAGATGGTGGAGAGAGGCTGCCGACGACACCAGCGACAGAAGAAATGCATTCTAATTGGAGAGATGGGACGAACGGACAAGGTGGCAGGGG
Source organism: Ashinkailepas kermadecensis (assembly GCA_034440615.1). NCBI lineage: Eukaryota > Metazoa > Arthropoda > Thecostraca > Neolepadidae > Ashinkailepas > Ashinkailepas kermadecensis. The sequence goes on along the minus strand of JAOTOM010002293.1, from coordinate 70,462 downwards.
TTGTGTAGTCCTAATTTGGGCCGACATGAATTGCACGTGTCGGGTAAAGAGCTTGCTGAACATCTTGAGGCGGCACGTGTTGACGGACATGCCGACTATGGTGAACCATCTGGGTAGCCCTACCTGCCTCTTCATTGTTCAGGATGACGACAGCAGTCGCCAGACCGTCAGAGGGTCGTCTCGTAGGCTAGGACCGTGGTGGGCACTGTGCCATCAATGTACGGTTTGGGTAAGATGTACCGGCACGGTGTGTTTTTTCGAGTGTCATGCATAATTTGACTGATGCCGTTGTCGGGGCGACAGTTTTTAACAGCGGGAGTAGTGTTACGAGCTGTATGCCATATGCCGCGTGCTGTGGATCGGAGGCTGGCTACCAGCTCGCTCATTGGCGAGATCAGCGGAACTGGTGGCGCACTGTGATTGGCTGAGCGGCGTCGGGTCGTGGGGTCGCCGGTTGTAAACTTGGTTGTGGAGAGGGAGAGAAATGGATAACTTGGCGGTGCAAAATATAAACCATGATAAAGAGTGACACGTGCTCTGTGAGTCCCGCTTTGTTGCGTCATGTCGGGCTTTTGATTCTCCAAAGCATGTCACAAGTAAGCTGATACGTCCATTTAATGTTCCTTGCGTCAGATACGTCATGCAAACATACAAATGCCCGTAATCGCCGTTGCTATGCTTTGTGGATCCCAGAACCTACAATAAGCTATTCGCATCCTGGTTCTGTTCAGAGATCCCGGAAATTCTGCCTAGCGTCGATTTACCTCCAATGTCTGCGAACACTCACAACTCAACTTGGATCGGTATCCAGGCACATGGTTTCCAGCATATGTACATGAAATGCATATATGCATGAGCATGACAAAATGAACACTAATTTACCACCGGAAATCACGCGTATGTCAGCGTGTCAGAATACCCATCCTCAATTATGTATTACTTACATGGAGACTGAGCTGCTGATGAACGGGGAACAAGCGCCATCTCAATCCTAATTGTGCCGGATAATCTGGACCTAAGATGTAGTCGCGAGAAAATCCGTCGGTGGGGCGCAACACTTCACATCCTGTACTCGATGCGTGGTGGCACGTGATGCACGTGATAGCACATGATGGCACGTGATGGCACGTGAGTGCCAGGTAGGCCACTCCACATGTTTGACCATACTTTCGGGAGAAACTGGCTGCAAGAGCTGCATTGGCTACAGTGCCGGTGCTGGAGCGACCACTCAGCGAGCGATCACACATGAGGCCAGCAGTTGGTTCGGCGAGGCGAGAGGTCCGTGGTGTCCTCGTTGGCCAACTTCACCCCTCACATCGGCTCGGTAGTGCCCGCCAGTTTCCGTCGGCCAACTTCACCCCTCACATCGGCTCGGTAGTGCCTGCCAGTCTCCGTCGGCCAACTTCACCCCTCACATCGCCTCGGTTGTGCCCGCCAGTCTCCGCCGGCCAACTTCACCCCTCACATCGGCTCGGTAGATCCCGCCACGGAGACGCCGCCAGCCCCTCACATCGGCTCGGTAGTGCCAGCTGGGCAGACGCCGCCAGTCCCTCACATTGGCTCGGTAGTGCCCGCTGGGCAGACGCCGCCAGTCCCTCACATCGGCTCGGTAGTGCCCGCTGGGCAGACACCGCCAGTCCCTCACATCGGCTCGGTAGTGCCCGCTGGGCAGACGCCGCCAGTCCCTCACATCGGCTCGGTAGTGCCCGCTGGGCAGACACCGCCAGTCCCTCACATCGGCTCGGTAGTGCCCGCTGGGCAGACGCCGCCAGTCCCTCACATCGGCTCGGTAGTGCCCGCTGGGCAGACGCTGCCAGCCGCCGTCGAGTCAGCGGGTGAGCCCACGTTCAGCCGACCACACTGTCTCACTGCATGCTCCGCACTTCTGCCAGCGACGATGGAAGACAACCGTTTTGAAGTCGCACGCGGTCGTGCTAGTACATTTGTCTTCCTAACCAGCCGAGTCTGTTAGGTGGCGGACCACGTCCGGAGGCCGACCGTCGCACCACCGTCGTCTGTCGCACGTGACGCTGTGGCTACTGGCTTTACGACGCGTCGACTGTTGTGGGTCATATCTAGCGTTGCCAGTCCTCACGCCGGTTGGCTGTGGGTGAAGAGTGGCGACAGGTGGGACTCGAACCCACAACGTTTCGGTTGAGAGACGGGCACCTCACCCACAGGCTACTCGACCCCCGGGACGTGACGTGACGTGACGTGACTCGGGCCACCGCGTCGGTGGGATGCCGGGGCGTGGCGGGCTGTTCTGTGGCGGCTCCCGACGGCGGTGCTCCGCGCGCCAGTACAATGAGAATGTGATGCGCATTGTCTGACCTGCCGTTCTTCTCTTCACCTGAGTTTTCCGCACCGAACACACATCGGTCGGCGATTGGCCAACGCATAGTTGTTCATGCGTAGAAACATCCCAACGTGTGATTAATTGTCTAGCTGGTGTTCTGCAATCATGAGGCTTGGTCACAACACCCACTGCTCATAAGTGATAATGGTAGGGGCATTATTTTACGAAGCTGTATGTAGCATTGAAGGGATGAACAGAAAAAAAAACGGGCCATTCATTCTGATCATTCTGTGAACTTTTCGGCTCGGGAACATCACTCCTTCCCCTTCGACCCCCCTCTGAAGTTCCGTGATCGAAGACAGGCCGGCAGAGCGTCATTACGGGTGAAGATCGCCGCACGACAGCAGTAATATCGGCCGTACTGCACAGCTGCTCGGGCCGTACTGCCGTGCGGTTCATCTTGGTCCAGTGGTGCAGGCGTAACCACGGGTGCAGCTTAACGAGCGGTTTTTTTTTCAAAAGCGGATGTAGCCTTTACGTGCAGTTCCTTCCATTGTCCTCCGTAGTTGGCATCACGTTAAAGCTGGTCGCCTGTCGTTGTGGCTATCAGTTTGTGCTGTGTTGTGAGCTAGTAGTAGTAATCAGGGCGGTTCTACTGCCAGCATATCTATATGTGTGCTGCATACATTTTGCGCCTACAAGATGTCTCGGACATACTCGAAGTTCGCCACAAGATTGGTGACCAAGATTGGCGACCCTATCGCTTGCCGATGCTAAGCGATAAGCCGGTCGGAGAGCACCGGAAATTCGCATCGATCGATGGTGCCTAAAGACGGAGAGCTGCCGGCTAATCAGCAAAGCTTGGAACGCAAAACAACCGAGCTGCGTACGGAGAGTATGTCCCAGAAGCAAGTCGCAAATGCTGCGCTGGACAAGCCACGGATCAATGATTTGGAATATCCTAAAAGTCGGGGAGGCTCATTCACCACTGTAAGTGAAATAATGTCATTTTCTGCGTCAAATGCACCAGAAAAGGACAAACAGAAGCGACTGTATGTTAAGGTGCGTTACGCTCGTGATGCCTCTCTGTCTCTTCCGAAAAAAATAATATTTTTCGACTGAGAATTAAATGTAAGATATCGGCAACATATGCAAAAATATGCTAGAATACCTCGAAAACGCGCGATTACGTCAAAAACCTTTGTCTGCTTCCAAGACTTTGAGAACGTGCTGTCGCATTGCTTTAAATCAATACATGAGTGAGTGCGATGCACATCTATATCATTTAATAGTTTTGACAAACAATGCAACAGCAGTTGTTTGTCGACTTGGCCCGACGGACTCAGAGCGGCGCGGCGCTTCCCGCCCACTCGCACGCACCGAGTCATTACGGCCGTTAATTCCGTGCGGTAAGCCGGTGCCGCCCAGTGGGGCCAACCCGTATCGACGGCCGACCGGTCCCAGCGTAAACAACTAAACTTCAGAGGTGGGGTCTAAGGGGGTTGAATTTTCCCCATCAAGCTCAAATTTTCACAGCATGCTTAGATTGATGCTATAATAGATCATTATATGCTAGGTATGAATGCCCCCCTTATGGCCTGTTTCCCGCTGATCCGAGGAATGCTACAGTTGTAAGGTCATGTGTATGGTCAACACGATGTAAGGTCGACATTGAGCCATTGAGCATGAGACGGGGAGAAGGGGTAGGTCAGTACTTCTCAGTAGCGTAATCATAGGTGGCATATACAACGTGTAGCGAAGCTGGTTGTGGGGACCCTTTGACTTCAGAAATATAGTCCCCCTCCCCCACTGAACTCCCCCACTGTACTCCCCCACTGTATGTCGAGACAGGTTACGGCAGATTCCATACCCCGGCGCCGATCTGCCGAGCTGCTTAGTCGGCGCCGACCGACCGCCGGCGAGGCCAACGGCTATTGTTCCCCTCCCCAATTTCCGGCCGAGGTGCACAGATATCAAGGGATGGGTACTGCCGCCGTCTGACGCCGTGACCTCGATGCAGGCCGCCGCCGTCTTCAGATGATGAAATGTCTGGGGTGAGGTGAATGTGAATGTCAGTGGGTGACGTGAATGTGACTTGTCTTGAGTGATATATGTCAGTGATTCTATTCTGGGAACCAACGGGCGCAGTGCATGTGTATATGACAGTGGGATGACAGGTATGACAGATGTCATACCGCGTGGCCAATGTTAGGTGAGTCAGTGTGTCTGTGATGTCAGGTGAGTCTGTGATGTTAGGTGTGTCCGTGGTGTCAGGTGTGGTGTCAGGTGTGGTGTCGGGTACGTAAGGACAAGTGTACGTCTAAGTCTTGGATGTATGTAAGGATGATGAATGTAATGGTAACATATAATATTGGTTGACTGCTGGGTGAATGGTACCCCATGACTTGGGTCTGCGGATGTCAGATGCGAGCTGCCTGTGTGCCGCTGAGCTCAGCAGCTCTGGTGTCAGACGCCAGGCCGCGGCGCGGTGCCGCCGAATTGTGCCGAGAACAGCAGTGGTTGCCACGAACGGCAGAGTTCTGGTTGCAACTAGAGCTCTGAGAATTTCTCTGGTGTCTGAGGTATGGCGTGACCCGCCGGTGCAGGAGAGTTCACCGAGAGCAAGCCATTGTTGTCGGTCGTCGGATGTCCAGGGCTGTTGCCCTGGAAAGCGCAGTTAGTCGCGTAACCATGACGTGGGCCACATGATTTGGCGTTGGCCGTCGCGTTTACCTCGTGGAGAACCGAGGGCTCTCCCGGGCACTCGTAGCCGAGTAGTCGTCGAAGGCGGCTGGCCGCCTTCGGCCAGCCGCCAGGGCCCACCTCTACGGTAACTGAGGTGCGTGGGACTCTGACTGAGAGTCACTGTTTGTCTGTTCGTGAAGATGTAAGCTTACGAGAGGGAGTCTTTAGAGTAAATGAAGACCGGTCGGGATGTAGACTGAATTGTATGTGAATGCTAATGCCTCATTGAATGTTTGAACGCTGGAACTAGTTAATGAGAGATGGGAGACTGAGAAGATGTGACTGTCGAGCTGTATGAAGATGTGGGATGGCCGTATGAATTGTCATGTCAAGCTCGTTGTAAATGGTGCGTTATTGAAAGGCATTATTGTATTAATTTTGGTCTAACTGCTGCACTATTGAAACTGAATAATTGTCGTCATTTAACTGCTACTAAATTACGCAAATATAAGCGCAGGATTTGAGTCGCCTGTCAAGAGACGTTTGGATCAGAGCTCTGAGATTAAAACAGAGAGCTATTGAATTTATACCCGGGGTTTATCGTCAACGTCGAGGTCGACTAGTTCTATCACTTGCCAAAGAAGTTTGCCCCCGACATAGTTGAGATATTGGGCATAAAGAGAAACTTCCCTACAACTGCCCATAAATCGTGACGCAAGCGATGGATTTTACAGGCATTAAGACTGTGACGTTATTACGGCTATACGTCAATGCGCCAACCTTGTTCCGGGCGAAATGTCTTGCTGAAAAGAAATAGCATGCGACGAAACGCTTCTTGCACCTTCAGCGCCGCAAGCTGTCAGAGACCAACCGTCGTTGGCGACTGCTGAATGGGTCTGAGAGCAGACCCGCTGATGTTCGTGTCACCTGCATCGCCCACATTACGTTTAGACCCCAGTGAACACGAACGAATTATGGTACGTACCACCACTTCAGCACGCGCAGCGCGGATATGAATTGCGGCTCGTGCGGCCAGCACACTGTCAACAGTAGCGACACGACAGCACCTCAGGGCACGTGGCACACTCGTCACGTGGCCCCACGAGAAGCGTTGAAATATAATTGTCATGGCAACCAATTTGCTCGCTGCCCACCGGCCAGCAGACTTGGTCACTGACCCATGACACTGTCGGCATACGGAGATCTGCGTGAGAAAGCAGCGTTATGAAATGACGAAATGTGTATGGACCCATTTACCGGCATTGAGTCTGTCTTGATTCCTAGGTACAAGCTTTCACTAACTGAAATAACTTACATAAGCTTGACAGCGCTCATACTGCAGAACGAGTTCCCGGTTCCAACATAGATACCTGCTTTCTGAATTAATTCCGTCAGAATGTTCTCAAGAAGTTCTCATTTCCACATTTCAACATCATTATGCATTAGGGTGGTTAAATAAATATTATTTTCTTTGAAACGCTTAGGAGTGTGAAGTGTATGATGCCTTGGGATGTTAATAAACAGGTGTAATAGTTCTTAGCTCGAATTAATCTCAATCTTGATCGCCAAAACTCGCATTTTTTAACAAGATTATTTGGTATTCATATGAGTGTGCAGTTGGAGTATCCAGCCTTCGCCCCAGCTGGCGATTCCAAATCATGCATCCTAGATATACGAAGCAAAAGCCAGCGCACAGCTTGCCGCCAGACGTCACGATTTACATACGGCATGAACCACTGCAGTCATCGGTTGGCCCCTTGGAGGTCAGGTCAAAGGTCAAAGTTCGGCACAAAATGTGAATTTTCAGTCTAAGTCTCGAGTTTTGAAACATATCTGCAACCCTTCAGGACAAATGGGTACATTGATGTTCCGTTGCGTCTCGAGAATAGCAACGTGGCGACAAGTGCTACGCTTAGGTACATATGGAGGATGCCAGGTGAAGTCAAATAGGTGATCCCAAATTTCAAAATTTTCGAAATGGCCGAAGTTTGATAGTTTTTATTTGCCCATATAAAATAGACGCTAATGTGATATCCAGAGCCTAAAATTGACCCTGTTCCTCTAAGTGTTCCTCTAAGTGTAGTCATAGAAAGAGATTATCGTGGGCCACCCGAGTTCATCAATCTTGATGAGGCCACTAATTTATATCCACACATCTATATGATTGTGAAACAGCTTGCAGTTGAAGCTGAAGCCTGCAGCTGGAACAGTTTGCAGGAGCCATGGAAGCTGGTGTCGGTGACCATGCAAGGAAACTATCCAATCAAAGCGACATCTAATACAGTATTGTCATTAATAATTTCCACTTCATCTACGAATTTACGTAGCCTATGATATCCATCGTACTTGTGCCATTACCTGCTATCAGGTTCACTCAACCAATCGTGGCCTAGGTCATGAGTAACGAAAGTGAACTACGCCTGGTCGTCGATTAGATCCTCCAATTTATTGATTTCATCTACGAATACAGAGCCAACCACTTCGAATTCTTCCGGCACTGGTATCGTTCTCAAGCGCTGCGAAACGGTTAGTTCGTCATTGGATCTCCTTTTGAGCTCGAATGAAAAAATAATGGTCAGCTCCAGTATCAAATACCAGAGACGGCGCCTCATGACACAAAGAGCGGCGTCGACCAGACCAGGCGAGGCGTCGGCCAATAAGCGTCCACTGCCAAACAGCACCCCTGACGCCCAGGCACAGGCTAGGCGCACCGCTGTCACCGGAGTGACACTGCCAAACAGCACCCGTGACGCACAGGCTAGGCGCACCGCTGGCACCGGAGTGACACTGCCAAACAGCACCCGTGACGCCCGTGACACCCGTGACGCACAGGCTAGGCGCACCGCTGGCACCGGAGTGCTGAAAGCTGTGTTCGGGGTTTTCGCTTCGATACCACGGTGAGTAACGCTGACCGTGTAAAAGTAGCCATGGTTCGACTTCAGCAGACTCTTGGTGGCCTGTTATTCCGATTTGCATGTGGGCATTATGATCTAAAATTGTTGTTCGAGAAGTGGTCGAAACCCCTGTTTGGAATATCCAACGGACCCCACGATCAATTTTTTTAATCAGAGCAAAGGACAATAAATTATATTTGTGTGCGCCACTGAAAGCAGTTGAAAAGCGCACTGTTGCGAAACCTGGGCGAAAATGTGGAAAAGCGTTGAGACGTATCCATTGAAACAACAATTTTCCACCGCAAGATTATCAAGAAGTCGCAGAGCTTGCTCTCACACTCCTGGGCTCTTTCCACCCCGGCGTGTTCATAGGATTCGACCGGGTGCCGTTCAGCACGCCGATTGGATGGCAAAGGTTACTTCGTGAAAATGCATCTATTTTCAGATCAGTTGCATATTGCCTCTGATATCCGTTAGATGTCACCGGCGGACACAATACCGGCGGCGCCGCTCTAGTGGTGGGTTTGTGAAGGAACACCACCAGAGTGGGCTTGCTATGATTAATGTCATATTCTAGTTTCTACAGGAGATGCAAATAATTTACAATGGTCAAATATGAACAACATTTAAACAAGCTCTTTTATGAGGTGTGGTTCGTCTCATTATGAAACCACTTCACCCTGTCACTTTGCCCTGAAAGTGAAATGGGAGCAATTGGTCACTCAACTTTTTGCAATTAAATGCGTCATGCAGCTTCTATTAAATGTGCTTACAATTTTAAATGTTCTTAAACTACACGAAAATCGAATATGCCACATGTTGATATCATCTTGAATAGCTTGCATCATGTTTTAACCTTGCCATTTTTTCATTCAATTCCAGGATTTTTGTCCCATTATCACATTGTATTCAGTAAAATTGTATATCAGATGTTCTACATTAGCGAATACATTTCCAATGGTCTAAAACAAACCGTAAAAAAGTCAGCTGCCTTCTGACGCTCGACCATTTTTATACATATACATAACCTTGTCATTTTTCACATTTTGACATGAAGCTTTCAGGCATTATTGAGGTTTTGCCATGGCTCGATAAGCGTCAAGCGCCGGCGTTCGATGCCCCGGACGAGCCGTAGAGCCGCGGAGCGGCGTCACGGCAAAAAGAACAGCTCCAGCCTTGATCAATGCCAAGCAGCATCGGCTCTGCCACGCCAAATTGTGTAGGGGAAATTCGCGGTTGTGGATGCATCTCTTCCATTCAACGCCCATGAGGGTAAAGTTCTTAAACAATATCCGGGAAACCTGTCGGCCTCAACTCCAACGGTGACAGAAATCATGCCAGGCACATCGCCTATCGCTTCAAATATGAATGTCTGCCTGTAACTTTGGCGTTGGTGCACATTGACGTTCAGGGAATGGTTGCGCGCCTGGCCATTTCATCAATGGCGGTCGGTGGGTGGCGAGCCGCGGGCGCCGCCGCGGGCGCCGCCGCCGCGCGGCGGCACGCCGCCTATGGTGGATGAACACTAGAATATATGTTGCAGAAAACTATTCGCAATGTAACAATATGTGCAATATATCAGTGTTTGTGGTAATGCAATTGAAACCTGAAGGCAAGCTAACTTCAATAAATGCAGTTCGCATCATATTTTATGGAGGCAGTCTCATATATTGTAATTATATTCCTTGCGCACACACTAGTGAGCATCCGGGCGCGATTTTCGCGGACGCGTATTTCAGAGTTATTGAATGACATCAGGAACCGGCCTGTTTTCTTTCTTTAACTGGAGATCCCCCAATGCCCGCATTACCATTGCGTCTGACGTCTAACGCACGTCAAAAGTCCGACAGAATTGCCCTGTACTATCTCTGATGTACATTCCAGCTGGACTGACAGCACCAATTGCGACAGATGCATCTCACAGATTTATAATTGTTCAAAATACTTCTGAAGCACAGAGGCACCGACCAAGAGATGGCCGACCGCGTTCTTCGTGTCATGAGGCGCCATCTGTGGCATTTGAAACCGGAGCTGACCGTTTGTTTCACTCTGTAGCTGAAAAGTGGATCCATTGACGAAAATAGCTCTTTCCGCAGAGCTTGAGAACGATCCCAGTGCCAAAATAATTCGAAGGGGTTGGTTATGTCTCCGTATATGTAGCCAATTGAATAGAGAATTTTATTGACGACCAGTCGTGGGTCACTTTCGTCACTCTTGACATACGCTACGATTGGTTAAGCGAAACTGATAGCAGGAAATCGCACGAGTAGGTGCGATGGATAGCTATGTAAATTCGTACATGAAGTCATAAGTGTTAATGACGACGTCCCATAAAGTGTCGCTTTAATTGAACAGTTCGTTCACAGGGTCGCCGAAGGCGAATACCAGCTGCAAAGGCTTCTGCAAGCCGTCGAAAGCCACACACAGAAATACCCGGAGTTCCAAAAGAGCACTCTCACGAGATGAAACAACTAGCATCACGATAACCTGATTATGAGCGATGTGAACCGTTCGCGCCGGACAGCCTGCACACGGTTGTTGAATGTACTTGCCAAATTAGCACATCATGTTTGGAATGGGATTAGTTCAGCGAGTGAAAACTGACGCGGTGTCTCTGACACCAGATAATGTGCAAGTAACTGGTGTGGCACAAATCGCAAAATATATCAACGAAAGTTGTCAGTTGTTTGGCATGTTTATCATTTGGCTGGCAGCAATCACTGCACCTGGCAGTGCTTGCTCTTGCAACTGGCAGCAACTGGCGAAAACACGACAATTTTTACTAATGAGGTGCGCTCACACCTGGTATGCGTAGTTTGGAACATTGGAATACTCAGCTGGAGCAAAGGCTGGCTGGGAACTTCAACTACACACACATGTGTAACACCACATAATCATGTTTTAAAATATGCGAGTTGAGGCGATCGAGATCCATATTTTCCCAGCTAAAAACTAGTACACCTATTGCACAAGGCACCACAAACTTCACCATCTCATGCGTTTCTAGGGAATATGTGTTATGTAGAGAAGTTCTCAAGTCACCCCTGAGAGGGGGCATAACTTCTTCTGGCTCGTGGATAGTTCTAGGGTTCGACCTCGACGTTTGACGATATTTAAAACCCCGGGAGTATTCATTCAATAGCTCTGAGCTTTCATCTCAGAGCTCTGATCTGCACATCTTGGCATGCACCTCCAAATCCAGCACTTTTATATTGTGCATTTGATTAACAGTCAGACGGCCACAATACTCAAGACGTTAATGGCGCAGCGTGATATATGCGTTAATACTATAGCTGCATCTTGACACAGGCAGGCGCAACAGCTTCACACACGATTCGCCGACTCATACTGACCGGTCTTCAATCACGCTATTCTCCTATCAAAGAACTACATCTCAACAGACACAGCGACTCTCAGGCAGAGTCGTCCGACGTACCTCAGTACCGAAGTGCGGGGGCCGCGGCTGGCCAGCCGCGGCCAGCCGCCCCTAGTGGCGTCCGTTCGCCACGAACGCCCGACAAGAGAGCCTCAGCCCTCGCGGCACCGTCCGAGGTAACTCACAGTCTACGACACGTCACTGGTCACGTGACTCAGTCCACGTCACAACTGCGTCGTATGCCAGTGGGAGTTGCTCATCCCCGGCCAGCCTTGAACTGGCGCCTAGAGAGAACAATGGCTCGCTCTGGACTCCGTGCACCGGACTACAGGCGGGCGCGCCGTCTATCTCAGAGACCTCAGAGACAGCCTCTCTGATCTCAGCATCTGTCCCTCCGTGGGAATCAGTGCTGAGACTGCACCTTGGCAGGCTCGCGTCGGCCTGGCATCGAGCAACCGAGCTGTCTCAGCGTTTCACCGGACACTGGTTACCCACAACAATTGGCTCGGTGAGTCGTGCTGTTCACAGACAGCCGACGGTTCGGGGCGCTGCAGCCCAACTGACGGTCACATCACCTCATTGGCATCCACACTCACATCACCCCAGATATTTCATCATCTGACGACGGCGGCCAGGTGTCGAGGTCACAGCGGCGGCGGGGCGCGCCGGCCGGATAGGGGAGGGGGAGGTGCAGGGTCCACTGCTCGGCCTCGATCGGGCGGTGACTTGCCTATGTCAGCCGACAGGCCGGCGCCAGGTATCCGTCGGATGGATGTCGGAAACTGTCGCGACATGAACGGTGGGGGTAGGGGGCTGAATATATGGGATTAAGATGCCCCGAAAACCAACTTTGTTACAGTTAGTTTGATCACCCTACTATATATCTTTCACATTGCGATTGGCCTCTAAGTCGTCGAGGGGTTTGAAGTCTTCGCCTGATGACCCCCATTCTACAAAATATGAATTTCAGGACACTGAGAGAGGGCAACACCCGATGTTATGCTCAAGCGACTGGCGTTTGCCCTAAAAAAATATGTGACAGTGCAGTGGTATGTACTTACATGGAAGTAGAATAAATGTTTATGAATAGGGTGGCAGGAAATGAATAGCAAAGGTTAAGTCTCAAGTAAGAAAACCGAAAATAGCAGCAAGGACATAAATCCGAGTTGTAGAATCGCTACGCTTTGGCTCCATTTGCATGAAGGTTTCCGATTGGTCGACGGAGACCAGCGATGAGACAGACGTCGCAGTTTTGGTGCACTATTTACGCTTCTTCTCCTTCGCTACCCTCACCAAATGTTTTGGTGTTTCCTTTGCGATAGTCAGCCCGCAGAGAAATGTCCTGCGATAGTCAGCCAGGAAGAAAGCAAATCAATTGGATAGGTAACACATGTGAAAAAGTAGTGAATGGGATGAACCAGCCGAAAACCGAAAAGAGGTTCCCACATAATGAAATATCAATACGTCTGCTTCAACCATCCAACATCAGCACAATAGCAGGGGCCAGCACGTCATCATGCCCAGATTGAAGCTGGCGGACATCGCGATTCTAGGACAAATGTACGTAAGGACAAATGTACGTATGGCAGATGTACGTAAGCAAATGAACGTAAGCAAATGTACGTAAGCGCAGATGTACGCATGGCAATTGCACGTAAGCGCAGGTGTACGTATGGCTAATGTACGTAAGCGCAAATGTACGTATGGCAAATGTACGTATGCGCAAATATACGCAAGCACAAAAGTACGTATGCGCAAATGTACTTAAGCGCAAAAGTACGTATGATTAAATGTACGTAGGCGCAAATGTACGTATGCGCAAATGCATGTATGCACAAATGTACGTAAGCACAAATGTACGTAAGCACAAATGTACGTAAGTGTAAAGGTAGGTATATGCAAGTGTACGTAACCGCAAATGTACGTAAGCGCAAAAGTACGTAAGAGCAAATGTACGTAAGCGCAAAAGTACGTAAGCGCAAAAGTACGTAAGCGCATATGTACTTAAGCGCAACAGTACGTAAACGTAAAAGAATGCAAGAGCAAATGTACGTATGAGCCAATGTACGTACATTTAGGCATACGTGCCTTTGCGTTTAAGCACATTTGGTTAGGTACATATGTCATACGTACATTTGCTCTTACGTACATTTGCCATACGTAAATTTGCTCTTAAGTAAACTTGGTATACGTACATTTGCGCATACGTACATTTGTGCTTACGTACATTTACGCATACGTATTTTTGCGCATACGTACATTTGCATTTACGTACATTTGCGCATACGTACTTTTGCGCATACGTACATTTGCGCTTACGTACATTTGCGCATGCGTACTTTTGCGCTTGCCTACATTTGCGCTTACGTACATTTGCGCTTACGTATATTTGCGCTTACGTACATTTGCGCATACGTACTTTTTCGCATACGTACATTTGCCATGCGTACATTTGCGCTTACGTACATTAGCCATACGTACATCTGCGCTTACGTACAATTGACATACGTACATCTGCACTTGCGTACATTTGCGTAAGTACATCTGCCATACGTACATTTGCTTTACGTGCATTTGTCCGGTTGCCGGTTCCAACGGCTTACCGCGCGCGGCGCCTTCGGCAACGACTCGTAGCCGTGCAACACGACAGGGAAGGAATTTCCTAAGCGGCGCGACCGCCCCGGGCGGCTTCACGAACGGCGATTCTCAGTTCCGTTTGGCGCGTGCCAAAAGCGGGCGGTTCGTCGCGTGTAGGCGGTGCGTTCCACCGTGGCCGCGCCACCTCTGAGGAATGTGCTCGGCGACGCTGATACGGTCGGCACTATCAAAACACCGTGCTGGCACGAGGCCCGCCGGTATGTACGCATTCGCAACACGAAGTCCGTCATGAAGCCCACGCGTTTACGGCCGCGGCGGGCCGATATGTCGGCTAAATGTTGTGCAGCGACCTCCGCCATGTGCATACGATACCCTGCGTGGCTCCACTCCACCGGCCAGGACTGTCAGGCCTGGCCAGTGCATGCTGAGTAATGTGGCCGCTGAGCTGCACATGTATGAACATTGAGCACGCTACCCGGAACAAGTTAACTATAAAATGCAATTGGTCGCGGGTATGGTCCGTTGAATTCATTAGCATATATTCGGCATCGATTATCTTGCCGATCAATTGGTTTGTTTTGCATCGTCGTTTGTATTGACATACGATCATCCTTCCGTAATGTAAAATGTAAACCTTTTTTATATGCATAAATTGTATACAAAAATCGTTGACAGACTGAGGATTTCAAGTTGGATTTTCTTGAGATGGGGCGATCGATAAGATCTTAAAGGGCCTTCAATTACCTACTATCGATTGGGACTTTCTCACACCACTAAAAAATAAGGTTGGTTATCAAAGGGCGAAATGAATGGGTGGCAGCCATTTGATCCACATAATGCGGTACGGTTCACCGTTCGTAATTCCACCTAGCCGCCACAAAACGCGATAAGTTTAACAAATTACTGAACATGGTAGAGGTAGCCGCATCAAATAAATGCATGATCTGTGTTATATGAATGAAAACAAGAAGTTACGTCAATATATAGCTACGCATATGCGCCGCGCAACATTCTGTTGGCACGTGTTTGGAGGACTGACTTCAGTAAGCTTCAGTAAGCTGTAAACTTCAGATGTCCTTGGCCCATGTCCCGGATGAGGTTAAACTCGATCAGAAGAATTATTTTCTGCCGAATCATAGCAGTCCTCCGTCAGTCAGTAATTTGACTTTTTACCTCAAATATCTTGGAAATATTCATCTTCACTAGCCTTCGCGATATCCAAAATGAAGTTAAACTCGATCAAGATGCTGGGTTTCAGCCCAATATTAGTAGTCGGCAGAAGCGCAGCCAGGGGGCGGTGGCCTGTCCGTGCCCCACCTTAGCAACAAAATGCACTAGAGCTAACATTCATTTTTGAGATCTTCACCGCGCAAAATCATAAATTTTCGACGCGCTTCGTGCGCCGGAAGCATTCTCTATTTCATCACCTCTTTTTGGTCGGTCCCCTAAGGAAAATCCTGGCTGCGCCCCTGGTAGTCGACTGCCTAAATTATGACGTAATCCACACTCTAAGTGGCCATGTACGTGTTCCGTCTGGTCGGCACCACTGCAATTTGACCGAAGTACGTTGCCTGAAATTACCCTAGTTATAGTTTCCGTGTTCGCCGTGGGGCTTATTACCAACCTGCTGTGTACGGAAGTAGTGGATTGGTCTGTGTTGTTTGTCTCCGCTCCGCCTATTTATCGCCAATCAGAGCTTCTGATTGCAGTAGGCCGATTGTGCTGATTGGCCCCAGAGCCAGATTTGCGTCCACCATGAGGGCGATCGGTGCTTACGCGTGGCGCGTGCTTGTGTAATGACTGATAATTGGACGTTGTTCTGCATACAGGCCAAGAATAGAGTGGCGATCAGGATGGCATCTGGGATGTACTTGGCGCTGACCGTCATTCCCTGAATCCACGAGTTGCTTAATTAAGATTGTCTAGTCTGGAAAGCACAGCTAGTTGCGCCAGCTTTGTCTAATTGCAAAGCAGGAAAAAGACGTCAGAACTGAAGCGGATTGTTTCAACGTGAAGTGCGTTGACCAGCAAAAGCAATGTTACCATATACCGATAACGTCGGTTTGGTAGGATGGTCGTCCACCATGGCAACGCCTCGTATTTATAGAGTACGTAAACTCCACAATGAGTGATGAATCTGCAAAGCAGTTACGTATAAATTGATCAATCAATCAATCAATTTCGGCCCGGTTCCATCCTATGTGTAACATCCATTTTATCACCTCTGTTTACAAAGATCCAGCAGTCTTGTCAGGCTGCAGAACGTGGGACTGCATCTCCTGGTCATTGGGAGTCTTAGAAACCCTGCCATGTCAAGTGAGGTTTATTCGATTCTCTCCTCCCAATGGAAGCGTGAGTGTCACGCACAGCAGCGGAACTACTGTGTCACTGCAGACCAGAGTGGGAAACTTACTTTCCGGGTTGGGAGACGGAGTGCATACCGATTTCTTCCGGAGTACATTTTCATGGACATTATTTTTTTATGCATGGAATCTGTTTACCAGTAACCTACCGGAAAAAACCTAAATCAGTACCTACATAATATGCATAAGTAATATCATTCTCATTTTGGGTCAAATCAAATGCCAAAACATACAAACAAAGAAGTGAACAATGGATGGCACCGCCCGGCAGTGACCCGTAATAATCAGCACTGTTTCGTTTCTTATAACTCACAGGAGAAATGCGTTTTCCTTTTACTGTTGGTCTCAGTACAAGGCTAGCCATATGAAAAACAAACAAAAATACTTCACACTTCACCCTCAGCTCAGAGCGCATACCTACCTACGCAGCCAATTTCCCACGTAATACGAACACAACTCCCCTACCGCACACGCCACAGTTGGATGTGATCAAAGCAAAGGATCAGTCAAGGTCTTGTGTTTACTGTTAACTTGTGTGGACACTGTTAACCATGTGTTAAAAGTTGCTAATGGTTATGACGTCATATACGAAATACCTTGCATTGATTGGTTCACGGACAGATTTCAGAACAGAAAACGCTAACGCAGCCAATTCTGATCGGTGGCCTCCGGGACTCCGGAGAACGTCTCTTAAAACTGTCAAAGTTTCCCACTATAGGGTGGGAGGAACGCAAGTATTCCGAGACGAGGCTCCAGAGCCGGAGAACAGTGTTCTAAGTGCGCATGCGCATCATCCTGCAAGTTGCTGTTGGCGCGTTGTTGTCGGCAATTCCGGTCCGTTTTTTTTTGGGTGTCATTCTGTGTTTGTTTTTATTGATATCTTTGTTCCCACATTTGTGTCGGAGTACATGTAAAGCCCATCCTATCCAGTATGAACCCGGAGTGCAAAAATGTTTTCAGAGATACAATCTCTTAAGAAGTGCCTTAATTCCCACCCTGCTGCAGACTGTATTGTGAGCTTCGATCACGCTACACTCACATACCATGGAGCTCCGCGACACCGAAATCAGCTTGGCGACAAAGGAGATAAACTAACGTGTGCTACCCAAGCAATAGATGGCGCGCATACCCAAATTGTGTTTTCTCCTCCGGGATAATTTGGTCGGACATGTGTGTTCGGTGCCAATACAGAATACTTCGTTCAGTCGGCTGATGTTTATTCGACAGCTATGAAGATAAGTGAAATGCCGAAGGCATGACCGGCCAAAGTGGAAACTTCGGATAATAGCTGAAAAGGGAAAAGTTCTTGCAGAGCTCGCCTTGGCAGGTTGGTTGGTTATTGGTTTTACGACACGTCGACCGTTGAGTCATGTAGCGTCGCCAATCTCTCACGCCGATTGGTCGCGGGCGAAGAGTAGCGACAGGTGAGACTCGAACCCACAACCTTTCGATTGTGAGACGAGCATCTTACCCCTAGACCACTCGTCCCCCCGCCTTGGCAGGTGAAAAATGGCACACGACCAGTGGTTTAGCCAGGGGAATCTTGGGATAGTTAGTGGAGACACAGGAGTGGGGATTCCCATGCATTCGGGGGCACTTTTCCCCTCCCTCTCAATGTTGCTGAGGTCCATTATGAGACCCATGGGGGTTGACTGGAAGACTGACACCATTTGGCGCTCCCTTTTTGAAGTGCCACCCCTGAAGAGACGGTTTTATATTAATAGGGGGCATTTGGAGTGATGACTAAGCGTTCCCACCCTTTTCTCCCCAGGAAATACAATGACGCGGAGCGGCTGGGGAGCGGTCCCATGACAACCTGTCAAATGATGGAACAGAGGGAGGGGTTGCATGGCCACATAAACCAAAGTGCAGATATGTGCAGGTAAGTATGACGATTTATGAGATAGGGTAAAGATGTTTCTCCGCGCAGTGCAAGGATGCGGGATGTGGAGAAGGTATGATGTGTAGTACAGTTTGTGTACATATGAAGGGTGTTCAAAGCACACCGCTACACAAGTAGCATGTGACGAGGAATGCTTAGACAGCAGAATTGATTATTCCTGCTGTTGCTTATTCCAAGGTGCTGGAGTTGCGAAACACCTGACGTTTTTGATGTCGAAACAGACGAAAAACACTTTCTGAGTTTGTAGAACCTAGGCAATTGACATAACAAGGTTGTAAGTGATTAAATCGTTAATGCTGATGAATGTTTGAAGGTAGAAGATACATATAAAATTATCTTACATCAGAACTTGAAGGAAAAAAACCGGTACATTTCTGGTCCTTTGTCCAGTTACGGGTATATTTGTTCAATCTTCTTGGATGTGTTCAAGACCCCGTACAATAAGACCTTCTAGCTTACTGTTCTTTTGCAGAGAGTTTATCATACAATAATTTATCCACAGTTCGTACATCACGTACTTTGAAAGCAACAGAGAGTAACCAAAAATCGTAGAAAATGTTAAACTATAGTGAGTCTTACTTCGTCCTATTTTTTTAAAAATCATTTTGCAAACAATGTTTACCAAACATTGTTACACATCTTCACCTTACAACATCAGAGGGTGTAGCTGTAGCAGTGTAGCAGTGTAACCTATTATCGCCCTAACCATAGCTGGCCATGCAATCAGTTCGTGGAAAGCCTCGAATACAGTTTACATGTGTGTATCGTAAGCCTGCAAGATGTGGGTATCGTATTTACACTGGCGACGACACGAGTACTCTGCAAGTAAAAGTACGGCATATGTAAGAAAGCACAGTATGCGTTTCACCGACGTGATTCTGTCACTAAAATAGGATGCTAAAATATCCAGGGTATCCGCTTTCGCCGATGTATGCGACAAAATCTGCTTATCGGAGATAATGAGGCCATGTCGCCAACAAAGAACATCGTTCCTCTTCTCCATCGGCACACTCGGCGCCCTCTGGTCTCCGAATGCCGAGCGGCCGTTTGCAGGCGGCCTACGCTGAATGCCGGGAGGCGACTGCGCTCAATTAGACGACGTCCCGCTCTGCGGCGTCGGGCGGCGCAGGCTCCGTGTGTCCGGGCGGCTCGGGCGGCGCAGGCTCCGTGTGTCCGGGCTGCTCGGGCGCGGTCAATAACGCTAATCAACTGCCGTGAGAGAGCGCGGCCGAGTCTCGGCGGAGCGGCGGCGACTGGCGGCCACAGAGGGCGGCCAACAACTGCCGAGAGAGAGGCGGCCGAGTCCCGGCGGAGCGGCGGCGACTGGCGGCCACAGAGGGCGGCCAATAACTGCCGAGAGACAGGCGGCCGAGTCCCGGCGGAGCGGCGGCGACTGGCGGCCACAGAGGGCGGCCAACAACTGCCGAGAGAGAGGCGGCCGAGTCCCGGCGGAGCGGCGGCGACTGGCGGCCACAGAGGACGGCCAACAACTGCCGTGAGAGAGGCGGCCGAGTCCCGGCGGAGCGGCGGCGACTGGCGGCCACAGAGGGCGGCCAATAACTGCCGAGAGAGGCGGCCGAGTCCCGGCGGAGCGGCGGCGACTGGCGGCCACAGAGGGCGGCCAACAACTGCCGAGAGACAGGCGGCCGAGTCCCGGCGGAGCGGCGGCGACTGGCGGCCACAGAGGGCGGCCAACAACTGCCGAGAGAGGCGGCCGAGTCCCGGCGGAGCGGCGGCGACTGGCGGCCACAGAGGACGGCCAACAACTGCCGTGAGAGGCGGCCGAGTCCCGGCGGAGCGGCGGCGACTGGCGGCCACAGAGGGCGGCCAACAACTGCCGAGAGAGGCGGCCGAGTCCCGGCGGAGCGGCGGCGACTGGCGGCCACAGAGGGCGGCCAATAACTGCCGAGAGACAGGCGGCCGAGTCCCGGCGGAGCGGCGGCGACTGGCGGCCACAGAGGGCGGCCAACAACTGCCGAGAGAGGCGGCCGAGTCCCGGCGGAGCGGCGGCGACTGGCGGCCACAGAGGACGGCCAACAACTGCCGTGAGAGAGGCGGCCGAGTCCCGGCGGAGCGGCGGCGACTGGCGGCCACAGAGGGCGGCCAACAACTGCCGAGAGAGAGGCGGCCGAGTCCCGGCGGAGCGGCGGCGACTGGCGGCCACAGAGGACGGCCAACAACTGCCGAGAGAGAGGCGGCCGAGTCCCGTCGGAGCGGCAGCGACTGGCGACCACAGAGGGCGGCCAACAACTGCCGAGAGAGAGGCGGCCGAGTCCCGGCGGAGCGGCGGCGACTGGCGGCCACAGAGGGCGGCCAACAACTGCCGAGAGAGAGGCGGCCGAGTCCCGGCGGAGCGGCGGCGACTGGCGGCCACAGAGGGCGGCCAACAACTGCCGAGAGAGGCGGCCGAGTCCCGGCGGAGCGGCGGCGACTGGCGGCCACAGAGGACGGCCAACAACTGCCGAGAGAGGCGGCCGAGTCCCGTCGGAGCGGCAGCGACTGGCACCACAGAGGGCGGCCAACAACTGCCGAGAGAGAGGCGGCCGAGTCCCGGCGGAGCGGCGGCGACTGGCGGCCACAGAGGGCGGCCAACAACTGCCGAGAGAGGGCGGCCGAGTCCCGGCGGAGCGGCGCCGACTGGCGGCCACAGAGGGCGGCCAACAACTGCCGAGAGAGAGGCGGCCGAGTCCCGGCGGAGCGGCGGCGACTGGCGGCCACAGAGGGCGGCCAACAACTGCCGAGAGAGAGGCGGCCGAGTCCCGGCGGAGCGGCGCTGACTGGCGGCCACAGAGGGCGGCCAACAACTGCCGTGAGAGAGGCGGCCGAGTCCCGGCGGAGCGGCGGCGACTGGCGGCCACAGAGGGCGGCCAACAACTGCCGAGAGAGAGGCGGCCGAGTCCCGGCGGCGCGGCGCCGACTGGCGGCCACAGAGGGCGGCCAACAACTGCCGTGAGAGAGGCGGCCGAGTCCCGGCGGAGCGGCGGCGACTGGCGGCCACAGAGGGCGGCGAACAACTGCCGAGAGAGAGGCGGCCGAGTCCCGGCGGAGCGGCGCCGACTGGCGGCCACAGAGGGCGGCCAACAACTGCCGTGAGAGAGGCGGCCGAGTCCCGGCGGAGCGGCGGCGACTGGCGGCCACAGAGGGCGGCCAACTCCCCGGCGACACCGTCCGCCTCCGCTGCTGCGCCGGGTCAGCTGGACGGACGGACGGACGGACGGACGGACGGCCCCGTCGCGCTTCACCGGCTGCCGTCCAGCCAGCCGATCAGCGACGACGGCCGGTGTTGCTGTTTGGCCGTGATGGCGCTTAACCGCTACCGAGCGAATGGAGGTCAATGGAGGTTAATGGAGGTCAATGCTGGCATGGCGCGAAGCAATCAATCATGCATGATTGCGAGTTTTACGTTGTCGACAGTCACGCATTATCAGCTAATGTTCGGTGACGGTACCACTTTGACGGCACCAGCTGTCGGTCCACGTCCTGCGGGCCCGTTTTCGATGTCACGTTCGATATTTGCAAGGTCACGTGTGAGGCCTCTGCAAAGAATAAGCC
Source organism: Ashinkailepas kermadecensis (assembly GCA_034440615.1). Classification (NCBI taxonomy): domain Eukaryota; kingdom Metazoa; phylum Arthropoda; class Thecostraca; family Neolepadidae; genus Ashinkailepas; species Ashinkailepas kermadecensis. The sequence continues at coordinate 48,795 of JAOTOM010002293.1, read as the reverse complement.
TACGATATAAAAGGTAACCGCACGGATCGTGGGAAGCAAATAGCAAGAAGTATGCGAGGCATGGCTCAGGCGGGTTTGGGCGGGCTGTGACATGGATCAAACCAACTTGAGTAACGGGTAGCTTCTCTCCAGACTAATTTATTCCATCTCATCCAGCAGTTCGTCTCCACCTATATCCACGTAGCATCGTTAGACGTGACAATTGTATCCTATCACTGCAACCAACGCACTCGACTGACCCTCACGAAACCGCCACATGCTTGATAAAGTTGACACGGTCCCACCTACAACTGGACTGTGTGCTCCGGCGGCTGACGGGGCGCGAGTAGTCTAGGGGGAAGGTATCCGTCTCCCAAGAGGAAGGTTGTGGGTTCGAGCCCCACATGTCGCTACTCTCCGCTCGCGACCAATCGGCGTGAGTGATCGGCGACGCTATGTGATCTGGCAATCGACGAGTCGTCGAGCCAATAAACACCGCCGGTGGTTAACATACCCGAACGCCAGGCGCAGTTTCAGAGGTGCCCGCCAGGCCAATAAACGCCACCGGTGGCTGACATCCCCCAACTTCAGGCGCAGCTTCAGAGGTGCCCGCCACGCTCTATATCGGTATGACGTTGAACTCTTGATCGTAAGTTCGTGGGTTCGAATCCCACAACCGTTGTTTGTTTGCTTCTTATTTTGATTTTAGGGCGCTTCGACCCGTCTTAAATCATTCGCGCTCAGAATTCCACAATCGGCATGAGAGGTTGGCAACGCTATATGACTTACAGGTGAATGCGTCGTAAAGGAACTAACGGTTGTCAAGTGTGGGCTTACAGTAAGGCTATGCGGTCAGGTTTGTATTCATCATGGCCGCGCGATTGATTGTGTGGTAGACTACCAATGGCAGACGGCATAGTATGTCCTTATCGTCTGACTGTTTCTGTCAGAATCATTATGATGTCTGTCCGTGTCAGAGTAATATAAAAATCGCTAGCGATGAATGGGGAAAACGAAAAGGAAACCTCCGACCTATGTTTGCATAACCTTTTGATACGGAACATTCCAGCTTGAATGCACATTTGAGGTTATATGAGCCGCAACGCTTGCCAGCCTGATGCCAGCCGGTGTGTGACTCGTGTACCGATCACCGGGCACGTGTGTGCCATACACGTGGATGCCAGTTGGCCGGCCACGTGTGTGTCATACACGTAAATACCTGGCGGGCCGGCCACGTGTGTGCCATACACGTGGATACCTGACGGGCCGGCCACGTGTGTGCCATACACGTAGATGCCTGTCTGAGTGCAGCCTGCCACCGGACGCCACTGAGCGACCCCACGTGAACGGTGTGGCCTGCTCGACGGACCGTTGGTGTGAGCACGGCGAGAAGTGCCGGACGACACTGAGCGACCCCACGTGAACGGTGGCCTGCTCGACGGACCGTTGGTGTGAGCACGGCCGAGAAGTGCCGGACGACACTGAGCGACCCCACGTGAACGGTGTGGCCTGCTCGACGGACTGTTGGTGTGAGCACGGCGAGAAGTGCCTGACGACACTGAGCGACCCCACGTAACGGTGGCCTGCTCGACGGACTGTTGGTGTGAGCACGGCCGAGAAGTGCCGGACGACACTGAGCGACCCCACGTGAACGGTGGCCTGCTCGACGGACCGTTGGTGTGAGCACGGCCGAGAAGTGCCGGACGACACTGAGCGACCCCACGTGAACGGTGTGGCCTGCTCGACGGACTGTTGGTGTGAGCACGGCGAGAAGTGCCGGACGACACTGAGCGACCCCACGTGAACGGTGGCCTGCTCGACGGACTGTTGGTGTGAGCACGGCCGAGAAGTGCCGGACGACACTGAGCGACCCCACGTGAACGGTGGCCTGCTCGACAGACCGTTGGTGTGAGCACGGCCGAGAAGTGCCGCGCTGGTCGCCCATTCGTCGGCCGGTGTGAGGTCGCGGACAGGAGTGTGCGTTGGTCGGACGGCGACACACTGACACGGTGTCGGCGACAGAACAGCGGCCGTCGCCGCCGGCAAACTGTGGCGCCGACAGGTGGCCGCCACAGCAGTGGTGCCACCTGTCGGCGGCCGGCCCAGTCCGGCGCCGCCGACGCCAGGCGGCGGCCGACGTCGGTACCGACGCGGCCAGCTGTGCGTGCTGGCATTGCAAGGGTCCGACTGTCTAAAACTGCGCAAAGAGCCGCGATCGATGACTGGCCGTGGGTTCTGAGCAGTCCCAGCAGCAGTTGGGTGACCGGAAATGTGATGCCTGCCCTCGGATCTCAGCAGTTCCAGCAGCAGCTGAGTGATTTGAAATGTGATTGCTTAACAAAGATTCAAGACAAAACTATAGAGAAACACTGGATTAAAAATTCAAAAATGTTACAATAGCCTGTTATGGACCAAAAATACTTACCTAGTACATCCGGGCAAAGGTTCGCTTGTGCGTACAAATGCTGACCGGGTGGCAACAGCTGAGACTCATTGGTAACATCTAGTAGACCATCTTTTATCGTACTCAGCGAGCATTTAGGTACAATTAGGACAAAACAAAATTAAGTGGTACAGCCGTGCACTATAGACACGTTTACACAATAATCATAGCGCATAGCAAATGATACAACTAAAACCTGAACCGGCCTATCATACCCGAAACTAATTATTTCGATGTCAAACTTACAATAAATCAGCACACAAAGAACAATAACGTTCAGTGACAAAGGAAACATCTGTCAATGGCACACCAGTGCCATGAATGACTTACATTGGCCTGTGATTTGCCTTCAATTGCTGCCGGATATCGGTTCCAAACGTTCATTATTATAGTTTGGAAGTTCTGATTGGGTGTACAAATACTGCTCCTTGTTCTTGAAAAAGCTTAACAAAAATACTAACCATGGAAACGGTGTAGCATGAAAAGACATGTGGGATGGCACTGACCATAACAGGAATCGTTCCGTCAATATGCGCCGCTTCCATTCCACTGTTCCATTCCACTGCCGCCACGGTACGGTGGATTTCATGACCTTACTTTATGTTTAACCATCTTTAGGTTGTGCAGTGGCTCAATGCTGTTGCATTGGCTTGTAAAATTAAACATAATTATTTTTGCTTTACCCTGAAACAACTTCTGCTGCCCGTAAACTGCTAACTTGCTCTCCGAATTAAAATGTATTAATACCCAACACGGTATCACAAGAGCTTGAAAGCCTTCGTTGCGCCTAGGTGTCTTTACCGATGGTTTTACTTAGTCCTTAATGCATCAAAATGTCGAATGACTGTTGGAGCGCTTGGGCTGCTGTTGGTGGCTCTGAGCTGTTGTGTCAGTGCGTCCAAGCTGATGTTGAGCCCCTGGATCAATGCTGGACGTTCATGTCGTTGAAGGCCAGCAAACGCACAGCGGGGGCCTGTGTGGGGAGGAGGACCTGCGCTGGTGCTAGGCCTATATTAAGGTATCATTGGGAATTTAAGCCGTTGTTTCCCAAGACAGAGTGCAGTATATATACTGACAAAGTAGCAGTATATTGCAACATTTTGTTTGCACTACCCCAGGAAAAAAGCTGTGAAGCGGAGATTCCGCTCTCCATTTTCCCTCTTCAACTATAGGTGGGCACAAATTAGCATTAGGACATAGTTCTGCATTGGGGATCGGAGGGGCATGTGCCATTCCTAAAATATATCAAAATGATAGTCATCCACGTAGGTTTAGAAGTGGTCCTCGGCGCCGTCAGAAGCGGTCCCCATAGGTCACCAACTGGTCCTATTCCTATCCCTAGAAAGCGCTCGAATTATCCAAGTCCCCAGAAGTTCTGCAACTCCCAGGGTCCCTCAGGTTGCATCGGTACTCAATCTCCCAGGAGTCCTCCAACGCTTGCAGGAGTCAGTGAACAACAAGCGTTCCATGCAGCGAAAAGTGGCCGTCCCAAGTGAAGAAGCACACCAGCTTTATGAGGTCCCTCTAGCTCTATGGTTAGGTGTCACATCAGCTTCAAGAGGCATCTCCAATTTCGAGGGGACCTTCCCGCTTTCCCAAGGGCTCCTCCAGTGGAGGCCCACTCCAGCTCCAATGGACCATTCTTGTTCCCAGCCGGTCTTCTAACTATCGGAGTTCCCTCAGCTCTCAGGACTAATCAACTTCTCCAAATTCCCAGCTGCTCTCCATCTTCCAGCGTCTCTCCTCCACATGTCGGGGGGTTCTCAAAATATCAGAGTTCCATATATTGTTTTATTCCTAGGGTTATCTATCTCCCAGAGTCCCCGAACACCACGCACCTTTCTCTTTCCAGAGGACATCCAATTCTAGCAGAGATAATGGAGCTTCATGGGGCGATGAAGCTAAGAGGGTCCCTCCAATTTCATTTCCGGCTGTCCCACCAGCCTCAAGAATCCATCCAGAGGGGGACCTTCCAGCGTATCATAAGGTATAATCCAGATATATATATAATACGAATGTATGATAAACATACACAGTCTGCATACATGAATAACGAATAGAGAAACTAAAAAAAGCTGATTACAAATGTAAGGAAATGGGATATAATCCAAGTTCTTCCTAAAACAAAACTGGGGGACAACTCCTAAAACTGGAGGGGATAAATTCGAAACTTTCCAAAACTTGGGGCATGCCCCCCCCCCCCCATAGAACCGGCTGGCGTTGCACCCATGCCTCATCGTCAAGGTGAGTTCGATGCTGTCCGCGAGATCAGCGCTCTACCAACTGAGCTAACCCAGCGACAAGCCGCAATTCCGCCTGCCATGCATTTTATGGCTGGCCAGTGATCATAAAATACTCAAATTTACGTTGACTATGCGTCACCAGAGGACGAACTGTCGGCACATCACGAGCGAGGATTATTAGTCTCACCTCTATAAAGGCATGGATAGTGAAGCATTACGCATTCACTAATTGCGATACATAGCATCAATTAAGAGTTTGGCGACATTCCATTCATTTGAATAATGATGGTTTTTGATAGCGTTAAATGTAAGTATGCTAGTTAGAAAAAAAAAAATGGGCAACATGGAGGTGTATTTAGATTAACAAATACGGCTTAACACGCTATGACACGACTCACTCATGAAGGCCAATCGCCGGTATCTGAGCGTGCCTTTCTCCATAGAGAATTAAGTGAAAGTTGTTTGAATTTTCTCTCGTTAGCTGGATGACAATTCCTCCCGATGTCCACTCAGTTTTACATACATTTAAATATTGGCTATCGCGCCATAATCTTTTTGTGGCAGTGAGATTAGCACTTAAGTGGCCAAATTGCCACCTTGCCACATAGTACAGCTCTTTTTTCACATTGACGAATGGGAAAAATAAGTGAAAGTGAAAGTTAAAGTGTCAGTCCATGCCTTGTTAATGTGATGCATATTTTTTCCATTGCCCACACAGTTTCACATGCACGAAACCATTGCCCATCACGTGGTATTGATTGCGTAGTTGTGCCATTGGTATTTAACTGGCCAAATTTCAACTTTGTTGCATAGTTTAGCTCTGCTTGACGACAATCCGTCTCTGTTCGGATGTTTTCCTGTCCAATTTAGATTACAATGATTTTTATAGGTGATCGACACGAGGACGCGACTATGTGGATTATTAGAATAGAATCGCTTCTAGAATGCTAAAATGTCAACAACAAAAAATTCATGGCAACGTCAGGAGCCACAAAAAAAATGGAGGTGGACTGGAAATTGATCAAAACCATTTGGCACTGTGCTTATATTCTACAACTGTAATATTGTGCATGGGTGGGCATAAATCATTATTAATGATCCAAAGCAGCATTCGATGTCTATTGGTGCACATGCAAAGCAACCGTTGGCGTAGCCAGGAGCATAAGGAGGGGTGGGTATCATTTATTATTTGTGGATCGTTCTTCTTTGCAGCCTGGTAGTAATTGAATATCAAATCTAAACCAGCAATTTTATCAGCCAATACAACAGTCAGGAGCCACTCCTCAATCTGCTGATCGCTAATTCAAGGTAAGGTCATGAAATGCATCGTGCCGTAACGCTCACGACTGCTGTTCAACAGGAACGTTCGACTTCGAATACCGAACAATGGTAGCATTATTTGAAAAACAATGCACACGCACGCATGACCGCCCACGTCGCCATGCAATTACTAATTGTGTGCACAACTGAATGGCACACGCATTTGTGTCAGTGCTTCGTGTCTGGCTGTCAGAGACGGCTCAGCGATTATTTGCTAGATTTGGTGTAATTGCCATTGACAATGAGTGTGGTAATGTTGGCCAAAATATCAGCCCAGTAAGGGTAGAAAAAAGGAGCATTTAAGGTTGTCATAAAAGAGAGGAGCCAGATACATGTGCAAGTGGCACCTTTGCAACAACAACACAAACATGACTCGTTGATCATGTCTGAATATGTTTCCCACGTGCACTAGTGTTCAAGTGCTCGTTGTTTTATTCTTCAAATCAACTGGGATGGCTCAAATCCTTATCGGGATAGCTCAACAGGAAGTTGGCGTGGCTGGAGCCATCCCAAAACCATAAAAAATGACGCCCTGTGGAAGGATCCAGGGGAGGTAAAATGGACGAAATGTGACCCGTTTTCTCAAGGCGGCATCAGTAATGCTGTAATCGGGAAGCTGGGAGGGTGGAGTGAATTCAGGACAACGGGTAGTAATGCATCACAAGCAGTGGCGGAGTCAGAGGACTTTCCCAATTGCGGATCCACGAGGTGACGAGATATCCGGGACACCACAATTACACACACCCTGTCCAAACCACTGCAAGGCATAGCACGACGGGTGTGCCGCTTTGGCAATGGCGGATTGAGAATAGTGAGAAGTGGTCAGGACAAGTTATTAAAATAAAAGACACGCAGTGGAGGAGCCAGTATATTTTCCCAATGACCAATGATTGTAGTTGACTTCCCACTCAGGTCTCTGGTGATCCTCCATGGTATCATTCCCTAGCGACGCCTCTGGTCAAAAACCTTCTAGTAAGTATTGATATTATTCTATAATGATAAAATAATAGGTATCTGTGGTACCGACTGCGAAGAAAGACGAGCCACGAAGAACAAATGATATCCATTCCTCCTTAGGTTCCTGGCTACGCCATTGGCTGTTTCGCATGGACATCAAATGCTTCTTTGGATCATTAAGAATGTATATGCCCATCTATGCGCAATATTAGTTAAAATACAAACATAGTCCCAAATAGTTTGGGTTAAATTCACCACATAGTTTGCTTCCTGTTTTCGACATTGGGAAAATTATCGCATTTCAACATTCTAAAAGTGTAGATTATAATCTCTAAAGTCAGAACCTCGTGCCGATCGTTATAAAAGGTATTTAAATATATATATTGCAACGCAAAACATCCGACAAGAGACGGATTGTCATCAAGCAGGGCTAAACTACGAAGCACAATTGTAATTTGGCCAGTTAAGTGCCAATGGCACAACTACATAGCTCATGCCAGGTGATAGGCAATGGTTCAGTGCGTATGAAAATGAGTGTACATCGGGAGAAATTGGGATCAGATTGACAAGACATGGACTGGCACCATAACTTTCACCGATTTTCCACATTTGTCAAGATAAAAAAGAGCTGAAGTTCACGACAAAATTGCAATTTGGCTAGTTAACTGCTGGTGGCACTGCCACAAGCACGTTACGACGGGATAGCCAATATTTAAATGTATACGGAACAAAGTGGACATCGAGAGGAATCCTCATACAGCCAACAAGAGAAAGGTCCAAGCAACAATTTTCACTCAATACCCTATGGAGAAAGGCACGCCCAGATACCGGCGATTGGCCTTCATGAGCGCAACGTGCCATAAGGTAATGTCCTGAATGATACATTGAACGTCCTTGATATCACCTCGATGCTTTTTCATGGGAATTGTTTCCGAATGCATGCAACAAGCTGTGTTTTTCATGGTAGCGTGAAATCAAAATGTGTCTGATAAGTGAAAGGGGACGACCAGGGGCGTTGATTTCTGAAAACAATTGGGGCTCAGTGCATGAAGCAAATTGATGGGATCAAATGGTTTGGTGCCCACCTCATAGGGTATGGTGTTGAAAGTTCAAACTATTTGGAGGGCAAGCCAACATTTGGGGAAAGACGACACAAGTATGCAAATCGACACCCTTGAGGAGGTATCTAAGATGGATGAAAACAGCTCCTGTAGCGGGTAGACTGCAATCTCTCCCAAACCAGTTGACTTGTGATGTCACTACACCAAGCATCAACACGAGATACATGCTTAAATATGGAATCCACCGACACACTACGCGCAGACGATGTGGCTACCCTAAACGCGGATCAACTGCTGAGGTGAAGATTCCTGTCTGCCCTCTCCCATAATGCTCGCTTGAGATGCTTCAATACTTACAGACTGGGGGCCTTATGAGCTGCCCCTGAAATGTGTTTTGAGTACGTCAGCTTTACTCTTGCCTTGGCTATTGGATTAGTCCCTTCGGCGAGTTCGTCCATTGCGAGACTGGAATAAAGACGGATCACACAGGAAGAGGGGAAGATGACGATGATATAATACGCTGGATAATGAGTGGGTGCAGCTGCTTTGGCATCGCTGAGTCATCTAATGGTTCACGTACATCTTTACGGATCTGTGAATTTGCGCGACGAAGTAGATGGATTGCAACGATTGGGTGCTTAACAATTAACACTATTAACCCTGTAATATGATTAACGCAATGATGCTACAATGGTGATAAAGCGCTACCTGAGCATTGGGTTGATGGTAATATTCATCAAAGTTAGGGAGCTAACTTTGGATACCTATATTTGGATACCTAGATACCTACCTTGGATATCTAGATAGCTAACCTTGGATACCCACATGGCTAACCTCCCTCTACGCCCTGTTCCAGCACAACTACCTATGGTGTCCACGGCGCAACTGCCTACGCGTTTCGAGACTACCCTGACACCTGACGGGAAAGCATGGAACCAGGCATAGTATAGATGTCGCATGCAGTTCACTTGTGTTCAGATTATTTCCCACATCGCGATGGAGCGCTTGTGGGAAGCGCTCCATAAGGAAGCGCTTGTGGTTGTGGACGATTTGCGAAGTGAAGTGGAAATGAGCGTAGGAGCAGGGGTGGGTGTGTGACAGGTAGGTCATGTCCTTCCTAGCTTTCGGGAGTGTTTACCCATGACCCTGCTCACTTTAAAAGCGACCCCAAGCTTTCTGGACGTTCTTTCCCCCTTATAAGGGATGAAAGAAGAGCTACATATAGCACGCATAGTAAATATGTACCAAGAAGTGCAATTTGTTGGCAAGAAGCAGGGATCAAATCACGCAACGTGGACAGGCTGTCCCATTGGTTCCGTTATAGCACAGTACCACTTCGCCCCGCGCTGCCTTGGCTCTTCAGTGCCGAGAAAGCACAGTATCACTTGGCACCTGGCTTGGCCTTGGCTCTTCAGTGACGAGAGAGAGCACAGTGCCACGTGGTACCGCGCTGCCTTGGCACTTCAGTGACTTCAGGGCCTCTGGAGCTGTTCGAAGAACCTTGGGCTCCTTTACGGTGCATTCAACTGCTAGATTATATAGCGTCGCCAACCTCTCAAGCCGATTGGCCACGGGTGGACTCGATAATCTCGCCGGTCGTGTGATTCGTACCACGATCTTACGATTAAGAGTCCAAAGCCCCACCGACTGAGCTACTGCGACCCCTTGGAGCTGGCCGGGCGCCCTTTTCAGCCGCCGAGACCCCCTCCAAATATACAACGGCGACGCACGGCGAGCGTCCAGGGCACCTCTGCGCTGCGAGCACGCTAAACTGCAGCTGCAAGGATGTCCAAAAGCACACATCAAACCGCCCTCTTCTTCTGTCAGGGAGTCCATCCGGAGCTAGAAGGGTGTTCCTCTCTTCCCGCGTGGGCGCCTTCTGAATGTAGCAGGGCGATCTCTCGGCAATTTCGAACTGCGTGCCTGGGCAACACTCAGCAGCTGTCACGGCGCTACCCCGGACCTGCCACAGTGGAATACATCAGAGCTGTCGGCGCGTTGTCGGCGGCTAACCGGGCGCACACTGACGGACTACAGATGGGGGGCACACACTGGCGGACCACAGATGACGGGGTACCCACTGGCGGACCACAGATTACGGGGTACACACTGACGGACCACAGATGACGGGGTACCCACTGGCGGACCACAGATTACGGGGTACACACTGACGGACCACAGATGACGGGGTACACACTGGCGGACCACAGATGACGGGGTACACACTGGCGGACCACAGATGACGGGGTACACACTGGCGGACCACAGATGACGGGGTACACACTGGCGGACCACAGATGACGGGGTACCCACTGGCGGACCACATATTACGGGGTACACACTGACGGACCACAGATGACGGGGTACACACTGGCGGACCACAGATGGCGGGGCACACACTGGTGAGCCACAGATGACGGGGCACACACTGGCGGACCACAGATGACGGGGCGCACACTGGCGGACCACAGATGACGGGGTACACACTGGCGGACCACAGATGACGGGGCACACACTGGCGGACCACAGATGACGGGGTACATACTGGCGGACCACAGATGACGGGGTACACACTGGCGGACCACAGATGGCGGGGCACACACTGGTGAGCCACAGATGACGGGGTACACACTGGCGGACCACAGATGGCGGGGCACACACTGGTGAGCCACAGATGACGGGGCACACACTGGCGGACCACAGATGACGGGGTACATACTGGCGGACCACAGATGACGGGGTACACACTGGCGGACCACAGATGGCGGGGCACACACTGGCGGACCACAGATGACGGGGCACACACTGGCGGACCACAGATGACGGGGTACACACTGGCGGACCACAGATGACGGGGTACACACTGACGGACCACAGATGACGGGGTACACACTGGCGGACCACAGATGACGGGGTACCCACTGGCGGACCACAGATGGCGGGGCACACACTGACGGACCACAGATGACGGGGTACACACTGGCGGACCACAGATGACGGGGTACACACTGGCGGACCACAGATGACGGGGTACCCACTGGCGGACCACAGATGGCGGGGCACACACTGGCGGACCACATATAACGGGGTACACACTGGCGGACCACATATGACGAGACACACACTGACGGACCACAGATGACGGGGTACACACTGACGGACCATGTGTGATGACGGGGTACACACTGTCGGACCACAGATGGCGGGGCACACAGTGACGGACCACTAAAATGGCAAACAATGGCAAATTGCATTGACACTTCCACAACGATGGCAGGCAACGGCGACTGGCATTGTCGGATACACACAATTGGCATAAAATGGCGACTGACAATTGCTGATTCACGCAGATGGTAGACAATGGGGACTGGGTAGGCAGGTCCAGAGGGGAACCCTGGCTATTCCAGAATGGCACCCAGGGAACAGTAGAACATTTTTGTTTTGTTTATTTATTGGATGTTTCACGACGCACTTTATGCACAATCACGGCTAATGGCGCCGCCTACACTGTTTCGCCGGTGGGTTGCGGGATTGGGGGAACAGTAGAGCAGCCAACCAACAGCGGAAGGGGTGCTCACTGTCGACGCAGCTGTAGTGGAATCACCTGCCTACTCAAAGGGAGACCTGACCTGAGTGAAAGAGAGATACAAGGAAGAGAGAAAATGCATCTGATAGGCAGTTGAAGGAGACCCTGATAATGGTCCCTACGTTATCGAGTACGCATCTTGTTGTAACTGAACATATACGAATATGGTTCGAAGTCGCACATGATGAGCGTAGCGTCGAAAGATTTAAATAATAGAGTTTTAAACAATGAAGATCTAAACAATAGAGTCTGTTTTAGAATGTCCCAGGGTGAATAGTAGATCGTTTTTATGAATGTCGTCATCCCCGTGAGGACTTTTTTCAACAACAACAAAAACTGAAGTGATTTTTTTGTATTTTTGCCCGTGTTGCGAAGCGAAAATCGGAAATACGCAGGTAGGTTTTACCTCTCCATGCTATGAACACCACCCACAAAAACCACCGGGTGTAGCTTTGAATGTCATCACTGCTGGCCTGCATTAAATTGGGCCAATTGCTCTTACTTGCTTCAGAAAATTACAAAGAAGATATAAGTATGACTTCTGTCGGTTACTAAAGTGCCTAAAAATATGTTGTAGTCTCCTGGGAAAGAGCGTCACGTATTGTAAGTCTGTAAAACAACTGTGTTATGAAGAAAATCGTGTCGAAAATACACTAAAGAGAATGTCCGACATCTTGAACTTCAAAGAAATCAGGGATATATGGCATTTGGCTGACGCGTACGTCTCATAAATGTCGCCTAGCAACATGCATTCAAGGCGATACATGAAAATGATACCCAAACAACACCTCTATCCTGTGTGATGTACTTTAACTGCATTATGGAGGAGCCATCACACAGTACTGTCCGTCGCTAGGGTCTCGATGGTTGCTTATTTTCATCAACTTGGCGCGGCTGTGACATTACGCAGCGGATGGGAATATCAACACGCGGAACGGGTGAAAAAAGGTAGAGTCAGTGATGTCCAAGACCGTCCACTACGGGTCTACCAGCGAGCTACATGTTATGAAGATGTCTTGAAAATGTGGGCTACATGTCCTGCAATTAGGACTTCGTGACCCCTTGACTTCGTGAGAGATCTCCAGCCCTGCCTACAATAAAACACTTATAAAACTTTTAAACTTTTAAAAAACTTTAAAATTACAAAACAAAACAAGGATATGTTTTCTCATTGTATCAGTCTCACCGCAGACTCATTTTGTAGCTTATCAGGAACGGATCGTCCCGTGGTACTACCACGTGACGTGACAATTCCAGAAATCGCCTGTTCTTCTGAGAAGAACAGGCGATTTCTGGAATTATCAGCAACAAAAAAAAAAATACCATCTCAAGTACTTGACTTGACTCTCGTACGAAACATTTTAGCAGTTCCGTATATAGCAGAAACACTTCGTTGTGGTGAACGCAAGTGTTTTCCAGCGAAGTGATCTATGACGAACATTTTGGGGCTCATGCTAATCGAGCTACGTTGAAACGATTTTATGCTATACGCTACTATTGAAGTAACGAGGCAGCTTCATGTCAACCATCCTTAGACTGAAGTACAACACATGGTCTCCTGTCCTATCGATGTGAGCAGTGCTGTTGGACTTAATTTTTACCCACAGTTTTGGATACATGTTTACGTATTTGATAACCGAATTGATTGTTGTAGCCCCGTTTCCATGACACTAGCAAATCTGGATTTCCTTACCAATCCGGCTTTCCGAAGTAATGGAAACGCCTTCGTCAGCTAACTGGATTGGATTTCCGAATCCGGCTTAGAAAGAAGATTTCCTGAGGAAATCCGGATTTCCCAGGAGTTGGAAGCATATGGTAGCACGCGTCCTTTTCCTGCTTCCCTTGTCGTCAACGCCGGCGTCGTTTTTGGAAGGTTTTTGGTGAAGGGTGACCGGGTTTACACAGAATAAAGGTTTAAAATCATTTTGTGATACGTTAGTTTGCAGAGATCTTATGGTAGGCCGCTGTCAACGACTTCAAAGAAGTTAATTTTGCCCAGTATTAGAAAAAGTGTTGGTTCAAGAACCAGGAAATTTCGTTGAAGATCATCTTGCCCACAGCAACAAGTGAGACCAAGGCCATGAACACCGATGAGACCCTTCTTCCCTATTAACAAACATTTCACTTTTAGCATAAAGAGCAATTTTAAAACAGAGAACTATTTCGTAGTGGGGTGCCGTATTCCGAACGCGAAAATGTGGTTGTGTAGGATTACGAACACCAGGTGTCTAGTTTCCCGAACACTTTAATGAATGGAATATATCTCCTACAGAAAGGTTTTATTTCATGACGAAAGTTCGTTTTTAAGTTTCTATGGAATTTTCCGATCATAATCCATGACAAATTTATTTACCCTATGCTCAACAGATTTGTTAACCACAAACACATCTCTCAGATAAAAATGCTCCCCTTGGGGACGAAAAATGCCCCTTTAGTATGCTCCAGTGTACCCCTCCCCCAATTAGCGAAGTTTTCCGCCGAAGACCCCTCCGAGGAAATGTGCCCCCTCCCCAATGATAATCACTGGATTCGTCCCTACCAAGTGTAACCTTTAAAATGCTTAAATCCTGGAATTAAAATGCTAATTAAGTCCGTGTTCGGAATTCAGCGCACTCGTTTTAGCAGGCGCAAATACACGTGCCGTATTACGAACACCGCTGTTCGGTTCGGGGAACACACGGAAATTCGCCTGTGCTGTTTGCAAATAACAGTCGAGTCTCTCATGCAACGACGCAGCCCACGCCGATGTGGCATACGTTTTTGGGTATTGAAGGGAAATGTCACACGTGCGCCGCAACTGTCAGCAAATCCGGGATTTCCCACCAAATCCGGATTCGGAAATCCTACATGTAATCCTGATGTCCTCGCGAATGGTAATGGAAACGCTCCTTGTAATCCGGATTCGATTAATTGTGGAAATCCAATCCCAATTCAAACCTGCCATGGAAACAAGGTTTGTATATATCCACATCACGTGACACATCTGACACATCGCTGTATCTGAAGTTGGAAAACGTACAACAATTAATGTCAGTAGTTTCCAGTAGCTAAGTTTTGGAGAGCATGTTGAACATTTCAAGGCTTGCCTAAAGTCTCACCTGACGCTAACTTCCACTGCACTATCAATGTTATAAAGCTGTTGAAATGGCATGTGTCAATTTCATCTGCCTGTTTTTTGTATGGTTCATATGCGGTCAATGATTGGATCCCTAGGCCAACCGCATCACCCCGGTGTGTGTATCATGGTAGATTCTCACCGTCGGCAGTCATTGGGATCCAGATAGTCCGTCTGTACCACCAGGAGCCCGCAAGTAGAACACGGGGGCGGTGCTCCACGGTGACGCTGTTCGTAAAGTGGGAAGATTCGCCTCCATTCGCATGAATCTGCCGCATAACAAATAAAGCGCCCAGGAAGGCAAAGGCCACCCAGCTTCACAGTGGGCAGATCGGCGGCCGTGCGTTTTATGAGGCTGGCCGGTGTCAGCCAATGTGTGCGGAGCGTATGGTCGGAATGTGTTCAATAGTCGAGCACGTTTGCGTGGCGGGAGCTGGCTCAATTTTCTGTCATATCTGTGTGTCACCGCCGAGCCCAAGACTCTGTGTGAGGGCCAAAAATAAGCTGCATAATCGACTTGGGTACACGATGTGTTCTCACATACTAGTCCCTCTCCGTGCTGGGTGACAATGACGACATGTATGCACGGAGCTAGACGTGGTAGATCGAATCTGCGCATATTCATTTTGAAATGTATTAACAAAAATAAGCGCAGCTAATGTTTTTACCTGCGCATCGGAAACATGGATCTCCTTTACACAAGTCTAGATAAGATTTCTCATGAGCTGAATCCACCAATTACTTTCAGCTCATCTTGGAACGAGCTACCCTAGCCAGCCAGCTAGCCAGGTATGCTTTGCTGCTAAGCATGCTACCAATGTGATTAAAAAAACACAGGAAGCCATCCCTCATTTCAAAATAGCCAGCGACTGCTGAAGACTTGTTCATAGTAGCGAAGTCAAGGCAACGATCTTTTGCAAAATCTAGTTTTCCTCGAGACCGCAGGACGGTAGATGGCCTTGGGGTTTTCACATCTGCGTTACCGCTGCCATTGGAAACAGACATCTCGTAAATGGCATGAACTGAGTGGCATGCACCCTGTGTGGGGTTAGTACGTGGCTTTCGTACCCCTGCGGTGAGATTCTGAGCAGTGTTCCCAGCCGTTACGACCGGTGTCCTTTGTGGTCAGCATGTGCTCGGTAACTGGTGCTCGGTAACCGACCCCCCCCCCCCGTAAGGGTAAAGTTCCGTGCGAGACACCAGTTGGCCCAGGAGGTCTGACGACCATCATCGCCGGAAGCTCCCTCCCAGAGACGCTGGCCGGTCGATACTGAGCCGACCCAAGTCGCCCCCCCCCCCCTCTCTCCCCTCCCATGGTCGGAGCAGCGAACGCCGCCAGGTGTGACCTTTGACCACCGGCAGCTGGTAAGGGCACACGTAAAGCCGACTGACCTAAATAACTGCCGCATAATCGGCAGCGCACCACGCGAGGCAGATTGCCCACGTCAGTAATGCTCATTGGCACGTTGGGAGGGCACGGTGTTCCTGTAACAGTAACTCGCTGTTCACCTGGCACCGGATGTGGCAATTCGTCCGGCCATTTTCATTAATGATGCGGTGGGGAACAAGACATTGGCACGCTCGGAGAGCACGGTGTTCCTGTACGAATACATCTCTGTTCACCTGGCACCAGATGTGATAATTCGTCGGGCCATTTATGCTTATGATATTGTGAAGAACTAGACGTAAAAAGCAAGCAGTAGGACGTTATGCAGCTTGCAAGAACATCAAGAACCGCTAACATCCACCTTTTTATGAGAAATAAATACCTTTACACAACAAAAACATCTTGAGTGCAGCCTTCTCTAAGTGTTGCAATTTTTTTTTAAAAGCAGGACAGTTTCGTCGTGTTGATATTTGTCTTTGGATGGCCTACTTACGCCTGGCCTTCCCTAACCCTTTTGTCGGCTAGCAGGCGAAGGCTTTGCATATCTGTGCGAAAATTAACCACGCATCCTATCGGTGCAATATTTTGTTATCCGTCGCCAACTTCGCACCAATTTCCCTGTCGTTTCCCAGGTCCGGACTGACGGTCCCAGTTGGCGCAATATGGAAGCTCTTGTGGCGCTGCTGTCCAGTCTCGTAGTCGACACAGTATGGAAGCTCTTGCCTTATGATTTCCATCAGTATCCGGCATACTCGGGCCGGGTCATGTACTACGGTTTCCATGGGTTAGTTAGTTAGTTATTTGGGCTTTAGGGCGCTTCGACCAGAATTGATCATTCGCGCCCATAACTTTTATTCTAGTGTTTCACTGTTGGTGAGAGCTGTTATCTGGTGTGTACGTGGTTTGAAATCCAATCGCCGACAAGTAACGGAATAAGTTTCCAGAATGTGCAAGTGTTGAGTTTTTCCCAGGATGTCTTCGTATGTAAAATGATCCGCGTCTCTGTCATAAAACAATCGGCGCTCTGGTGCAAGTGTTGGCACGTGAGAAGACGTGACGCAGAGTCCGGGTTTCCAGACAGCGGGGGCACAGCGGTCTCTCCTCCCCACACAGGAGGTAGCGATGGGTAGCG
This sequence comes from Ashinkailepas kermadecensis, assembly GCA_034440615.1. Classification (NCBI taxonomy): domain Eukaryota; kingdom Metazoa; phylum Arthropoda; class Thecostraca; family Neolepadidae; genus Ashinkailepas; species Ashinkailepas kermadecensis. The sequence continues at coordinate 31,572 of JAOTOM010002293.1, read as the reverse complement.
TAGATGTGCCCGATGCGCATCCTGCAGAGTGTGACCTCCTCTTGCCTGGACCTTCGAAGGCATGACTCCCGAAGTCCTAGATGTGGCTTGATTGCGTGTAACTTGTTGTTTTCTCTATCCCATGCACTTTGCCACTTAGCAAGTATGCAATTTGTAATAATTGAGAAGTGGTCCCAAACAGGAAGTGGGCATATGCGTTGGCGGGGATTCTGAGCTGCGCACTTCGCTCGGTGTCCACGCGCTCGTTTCTTTTCCCAAGCCACACCCCGATGTGGCTTGGGATCCAGCGTAAGCGGACAGTGTTTCCCTCTCTTTCCAACGTAGTAATTCGCATGAGAATGTCAAGTAGTAGCAAGTAGTACATGGTCTGAGGCATGGGTGCTGATTTCTGAAAATTATTCAGGGTCAAAATACATGAAGGCAATGGGCAGGGCCAAATGGATTGGGGGCACACTCCATAGGGTCCCAAGTTAAAAGTTGAAATTATTGGGGGGGCAAGGCCAACATTGAGGGGCCTCAAATCTTCCCCCTCAAAAGTATATAAATCAACACCCCTGGTCTGAGGCATAAAATGCAGTCAATGCCAAAAGGCTGAAGGGAGTCAGATAGAATCACACATAGTGTGTCCTGAGAAACCTGTATAAAAGACAGTGCCTTCACGATCGCAATGATTTCAGAGCTATAAACCGAGATATACGAAGGGGTGCTGAAAAATTCCTGGCTTTAAGGGTATCGCAAAAGGGTGAGTCCTACCTAACCTTTACAGGTTAGGTAGGACAACTACTTAGTGGGACGATACAAAAAAAAACATGATGGTATGCAATATATATTTGTCATTGTTGCAGGTGTAGCACATGATGGCAGCTCCTATAGTGGAATTTGGTAAAACTGAAGGGCGGGCGGTCATGCAGTTCCTTTTCCTACAAGGCAAAGGAGCAGCAGAAATCCACGGCGAGATGAAGGAAGTCTTGAAGGATGACTGCCCGTCATGCTCCACAGTGAAAACCTGGGTGTAAAGATTCCGGACTGGTCATTTCGAGGTCACGGATGAACCCCGTTCGGGACGGCCAACTTCAGCGACCGCGGAGGACAAAGCAGACGCTGTGCACGTCATGATTCTCGAGGACCGCCGGATTTCAGCTAAAGTCGCAGCTGATAAGCTGGGGATTTCCCAAGAAAGAGTTGGCCACATCATCCACAACATTCTGGACATGAGAAAGCTGTCCGCGAAGTGGGTGCCAAAATGCCTAAAAATGTCCAAAATGCTCCGGAGGCGTGGTTGGAGGTCCAATGTTCAGAGTTTTTCTTACAGGGCTTAGAAAAACTGAAGGACCGCTGCAATAAGTGTGTGAATCTGAGATGGGAGTATGTTCAATAAAGCCATAATCAATTGGCCCTCCTGCATTTTCTTTCTCCCAAAGCTAGGAACTTTTCAGCACCCTCTCGTACACAGGCAAACTGAACGAACGTACAGTAGTACCACACACAAAGGCACACCCTGCTCCTGTAGTACTCTTGGGACATCAGTAAAATCCTTGTGTGTCCTCGGTAAGAGTCCAGGTGCCAATCGTTCTCAGCCGACACAATTCCGACGTCATGTCTCCTTTGTGCATGGCGGACAAAGATGCGTCAATTGGAGGTGAAACCAGATTCCAGGGTGGTATTGGTAGTTTGTGTATTCGCATCACTCGACGCACTCTCGTTCTAGTATTTTTTGTATATATAAAAAAGGTTCTGCATCCGCTTACAGAATGGTAATGTCCTCTGATTCCGCCCATTTGCAAAAAATAAGTGCCAAAATGCGGCGGGAGAAAACTGCGTCGTAAGTAGGGTGCGTGGGAAACTGCCGCAGCCCACACACATATCACAATCCCAACATTTCCCGCCTCAGTGCCAGCGGTGGTTCATTGGCCTCTGTCGTCAGGCTCGCAGCCGGTGAGGTTCTGAAAGCACCAGTGATAATACGCAGTGCGAGATGGTGCACTGTACCCAGAGAACGCTTTTGGTTGGCGTAAGCGCCATGGTATACATAGCACGCGTAGTCTAATTTGGACTGGATAAGTGACTTGTAAAATATCATCAAAGTCTTTTCATAGACATATTAAAGGGTTTTAAGAATGATAATAATATTTCTTGTGTAACCCTTTTTTAAAGGGTCATCCCAGACGTTTGGGTATGCCGCTTAGCGTGAACCTTATAATACCTTGCACGCCGACATACGAATCGCAAAGGCCACCGTCCCCTTGGCATATGGATGACATCGCAGGAAACCGATATGAACGCAAACCAGGTCAGGGCATGTCAATGTATTCAAGCTATTTGAATATCGACTTCACCAGTGGACCATTATATGTCACGTGCCAACCAGAGTCATGTCAGTAGAGAGATGTGCAATATCTGCCCGCGGAACAATTACTTTGGTGAGATTTGCAATACCTGTCAGTGGAGCATTTATTTTGGTTGGTGATATACGCAATACGTTCCAGCGGAACACCTATCTTGGCTCGTGAGATGTGCAATACCTGCTAGGGGAACATTTACTATGATTGGTAAGTGAAGCTCGAGTCGATCGCTTCCACCATTGCCATGGATGTAGTTGTACCGCTGTATTATGGTGCAGTAATTTCACCGTCAATAATTCCATACGCGTCTTAGTGACGGCGCAGCATCTGAGGACCGCAACTGATTTGTATTTCGACAGCATTAATAATTGCTTGAGTCGTTCACATTTGTCATTAACTGTGTCGGTATAGATGTGTGCTGTTACTTCGATTATTTAACAGTACATCACATTTAGAAGGGATAACTGAAGACAGTAGTTTGAAGTGACCTTAAATTTACATTAAGTCGCAATGATAATGTAACTTGATTCGAACAAGTCACGTCATCATTGGGACTTGATACCAGGGTCCACGAAAAATAAGTGTTGCGTAGCACAGCTGTGTTTTTCACAGCTGTGCCTATCGGACACTGGCATTCTGCAGCCCGTCAACCGAGTACTGACGTCACATAACTCCGTCGACCGAACCGGAGTACTGACGTCACAGAACTCCGTCGACCGAACCGGAGTAATGACGTGACATAACGCCGTCGACCGAACCGGAGTACTGACGTCACATAACGCCGTCGACCGAGCCGGAGTACTGACGTCACATAACTCCGTCGACCGAACCGGAGTACTGACGTCACATAACTCCGTCGACCGAACCGGAGTAATGACGTGACATAACGCCGTCGACCGAGCCGGAGTACTGACGTCACATAACTCCGTCGACCGAACCGGAGTAATGACGTGACATAACGCCGTCGACCGAACCGGAGTACTGACGTGGCAAACGCCGTCGCCACTGGGTAAAATTGAGACACGCGCTCGCCTATAACAACGCTAAATGGCGAAGCTTAGCTGTTGGGTGCACCTACTCGTCACATTAGAGGAAACCGCACTGTTTTCTCGTCCACACCACGCGTGACTACCTCCAGGTTTGCCGCGCTGACAGTGGAAGCTTAATTTGGATATCTTCCAGTCAGCGATGACGGCCGGAAGTCAGGCTCCGTGGTTTTTCATAACCATCTGTGGTCAGGGGCGGGACCACACATTTGTATGGGGGTGGGACGGAAGTGGGCGAGTCAGGCTCCTTTACCACTGCCCTCTTCATTAAGACAAAAACTAAATGATTGTAAGACATCTTTCAAACAAAAGAAAGAAACTGACCGATGTAGTCGATGCGCCCTAAAGCCCTAATAACTAACTAACAAACAGAAGAAAGTCTTGATGTGAATTTCTTATTTATTCCCAGATATGTTCATGCTATTCTCGGAATAACACAGGTGCAACTGGGTACCGGCAGGATACCAGGGAGCGAAGACCTGATATGGGACACGGCAAAATGTTTTTTTTTGCGGTTCTTGTTCTATTTTTCTAAGTGAAGGAGACGCAATGCTCACTAAAATATATAGGCGACCGCAAACGTATTCCTCACAAGTGGAAGGACTATTCGTTTTCCTGTTCCTGTCGTAAAATAATGATTAAACGTCTCGTGTACTTGCCTGGCCACACCTAAAGTTGTCTGGTGGATAGCTGGATGTTCGGGCACTTCGAAGCTCATGATGATCATTTCTATCATTCGCCTTAAGTGAAACACGTAGACAGGCGAGCAGCAAGTACGAGGGGTGTGTGTGTGTCTAACATTTTGCATACCGTTGTCTCTTCGAAGTTCTCGAACCCAAAGTGAACAAAGCAATGCATCCAGTCACTGAAGACGCAGCATTCTGCCAGCTGCCGACAGTCCACAGGAACGTGGGTCTGGCCGTCACGCCTCCCTGCAAACTATAATTTCTCGGGGCCATAAACTCTGTTTCTTCTGCCCCAGCTTCATTACGCGCGGGCGATCGGACGGAGCGATGCGAGATGGTACCGGGCCAGGATGCGATGGCGCGCGCTGCAGAATATTGGAACTGAGAAAGCGTTCTCCTGAGGCCAGCCATGCAGACAACTGCCAGCGGGGCAGTGCACAGCCATCCAACGCAATAGAGAAACATCGCAACACAGTAGTTCACATAATATCAGTAAAGGGCACCATTGCATCGGAGTGAGATGTCAAGTCTAGCTCAACTTCGCCATTGAACTACGTGACTGGAATATTTCCCCGGGGAACGCCTGGAACGGCAGGCGCACTTCAGACTTCAAACAAGTTCCAGATCGTTCGAATGGTGTTAGAAATTACGAAGAACTATTTGTGTCACATGGAGCGAACAATCGTGCTTTCCAAGGAAGTACACTCCAATCAAAAGGTCAGCTGCATCAACCAGATCGAGCAAGTGGTTGGACGTGTGCCGTCGTACAGCAAGGTCAACAAGCTGTCAAGTGATAATTGACTCTCAGAGTTCGAAACTGTGCACCTGATAACCAACACGGAGCTGTGCAATCTAATACATTGATCAAAGTCCATCTATACGTAAAAATAGACAAATCAGAATGCTCGCCTTTTTCTCTAACTCTTCCTTTCACTTATATTTTCAAATCCCAAGTGGTTATTTTCACCCACCTAATAAAGCACTGTCCTTGAACAAATAGACGTGGAGGCCTCACAGTTGAAGAAAGAGAGACAGCCGTTCAACCTGAAATCGTTGTTATTAGCATTATTAAATAACATTATCAAATAGCATTTTGATGTAAAGGATACCTGTGAAAATTAGCATGACGATATAGCTGCTGATTAGTGCCATCATATATTTTCCCGACCATTAAAAAGCTCAGCATCAGCTAATTCCAACATTCATCATGTAAGGTGGGAAAGTTGGAGAGCCGATCCGTTATCCAACCCGTATCCGATTACAGTTGCTAAGCCCTATCCAATCCGCTCCGTTATCCGGACCAAACGGAGCTCCATACGAATATCCAATCCGTGTCATGCTCCAATGTAGAGTGATGGGGCGCTTCCGAGCCGGCGCCCCGGCGAGGCGGAGAGTTTTACCGCGATACGTTTCTCACCGCCGGCCGACGTCGGGTTCGCGTGGTGCATCCTGATCTATTACAAATGTCCGAAAACAAAAAGAAAGCCAGCAGGAAGATCTGGGAGCTCTCTCTCGGCTTGTTTTATGTTCCTGCTTATCTTGCGCGACGAGCTTCCGGTGTTGGCCAGTGATCTGACTGCCTACCTATATCATCAAGGAGGACGAAGTGGGTTGTTATTTTTGTGTCATTGCGCTGACTGATAATCTCTGGAAACTAATAGCCGGATTGCATCTGGTGATAATTCAATGACTCTTACAGTGGCCTAAGCTGTCTGTTTTGGACATGGTACTTACTTTCTGAAAAGTAGCAGGGGCAGATTTGGGTGGCCAAAATTGGGAGCTTCAGAATATTTTGTTTTTCATTTGAATACGACGTTAATATAATATGCGAACCATAGATAGGTGATAATATGATGCAAAATTAGATCATGGTTTCCATTCATTCTTCATTTCCAGGTCATACCTTATGGAAATTCTAAGAACTCCTTTCTTGCAATCTAGGCTTTATTTTTCTAAAATATCAGCAGCATACATGCACTGCCAAGGTACAAAACAAGAACCATTGATTTTGCGTCTGATGTGTCATTTTTTGTTCTGATATTAACAGAGACAAAAGCGAACATAGAGGAGACAAAGTGATGGACTGTGCTATGCCTTTCGTCTCCCACAACAAACAAAAAATATCGGAGGACCCATAGCCAGGGGGAGGACATGTTTAGTGAATGCATGTCGATGCCTTTCGGAGTACGGTGCGTTTACGTGCATTAAAGTGCATACAGCCTGTCACAGCTCCCAGCCTCCCAGCGGTTCCTCCCTGAAACCGCCACTGATCGCTTTAGGTTGTCAAATGCACCTCATGCGTATCGGACAAATCGGATATATTCGACGCAACGACGTACATCGAGTGTCGGCTTTGACTATACGCAAAAAAAGAAACGCTGAGTGCCTTAATCTCCCCAATGAATTGCCATTCGTAGCACAGGTCAGACCTTCCAAATGAGGTGTTCTTGTCCCCAGTCGCATTGCAACATACGTTATGGCCACATGCAGGCCTATTTAAGTGGGTTTCAAGTGGAAGGACATGTTTTTCTGCGTCTCATTTAATAGTCGATTTCGCGCGTTTTGGAAGTAGAAAGTAAATTTTCAAGATGTGAATCGTACGCGTGAAAAGTGGAATCATGTACATGTGAATTTGAATTGGCGATCTAGATCGGTGTTGAAGAAACAGCAAGTTAAATGTAACCCATTTAACCTGTTTGGCAAATCGCTGACATTGTCGACCAAGCCATCGCTCGCTCAGTTACATTGATTTTTCCGTCACGGAACGTGACGTTTGTGGTGAAGAGCTTTCGCTGATGCAAGGAATATTACGGCCGTTACACAGGAACAATATGCTATTTGTTGAACGAAACGGGCAGCGTTCCTCAGGGCATATTAGCGGGTTAAATTAATGAAAATCTCAAATATGAAGAAGTTAAAACAGCCAAATCTCTAATGCTGAGGAGGAATTTCGAGTCCGTAATTGTCGAGGCCAAAACAAGAAGAAGCGCTTATTTACCTCGCAATCCGCCGGTCCCGAAATACCATTGTGATGCAACAAGAATAACTCCCAGCCATATGATAAATTACCCATGATCCATGCTTGCACAAACGGCAAACCAGCGACATATTGCAGTGTAGTGCACGGCAAATATGCGTTTGTGCAGCGCCATCTCCGTTTCAATTACAGGAAGTCCAAGAACAACTCACGAAAAGAATCTCGAGCTCACAATGTCATCCTTTCTCCATTGGATTGTATTTATTTGCTTATTTGTTCCCTTTCCCTGCACCCTCCTACCTGTTGTTTGTTGAGCGAGGCGCCGATACTGGCTGACACGCTCCAATCTGCAGTATCCTTACCTTACCCAGTCCCAACGCCCAGCCTTATATCCTTCCCACATCCTATCGCCTATCATATCCCCATTCCTGTTGATCTCACTCATTTCGACGGGCACGATAATAGCCACCGTTGTCTGTGGATGTGTCTGTAGTAATACAATACAATACAATACAATATTTACTGATCGATACCTGTCTTTGTGATCATATGTCGGAAGCTTTAAACAATCACTACCAGATTCTTCTTGTTTTACCGGAAATTCCCCTATATACGGCATCGCACATCGGCACCATCCTAGTTTTTGGAGTGGGTAGGACAGCATAACTGATGGCGAAGCTCATTCCGACAGCAAAGACGGTACCTGCTGTCACAGGGGGAACTCAGGCGGCATGTGGTGTGGTTGGTTTGGGGAACTCGGGCAGCATGTAGTGCGGTTGGTTTGTGGAATTCAGGCGGCATGTAGTTCGGTTGGTTTGAGCACACGGTGGATAATCCATACTTGGATGAACCCGCGAGTCACTGAGGGAGGGAGCTTTCTCGCCCCCCCTGGTTTATCTTGGATAGCACCTGAAAAGCCATCGCTAGCGAGCTCGAACTTTGGGCAGCTTCAAATGAACAACTAGGCTACGCTTCAGAGAAACCTTGAATCTAAGGTCGTCTTAGGCCAGGTCAATATCGTGTTTAAAAGTAAGTTATAGGTGCTCACATGTCGGTACAAGTTTTCCCAGTAATGAAAGGCTAAATAAATGTACATGCGCCACTTATAATACATTTAGATACGATAATTTTGTCCGCAAGTGTGTCAGGTCAATTCGACCGACCAATAATCTTATTTGAGGTCATGCTAGCTCAAATGTGTGCATGCTTTACATGCATGATTTTATCGTGCTTCGTAAGTGTTTGTGTGCACTTACTACGATATAGTGCTCATTTGTTGATCCTACACCTACCAATTACCTAGGACCAAGCATTATCCTTGAAGTCATTAGGTGCCCTGGGTGGCTTGCAAAATGTTCAAGGCTTCGCTGAAAATTTCTCATTCTCAACTTTCTAGATCAACAATGAACGCTGAAGTCGACCTTTGCATTCACAATTATTATGGAGTGGTGCACCACTAACCTACGACAGGAACCAAATTAAAGACATTCTAATACAGCGTTGCGTGTACACCGTAACATGGTGAGGCATAACTTAGACGAGGCCTTCAGCTCTTTTTGGTTATACTATATTATATCATATATATATATATATATATATATATATATATATATATATATATATATATATAAAAAGTGTGTGTGTGTGTGTGTATATATATACATGATATAAAATAATATAATATAACCAATAAGAGCTGAAGGCCTCGCCTAAGTTATGCCTCACCATACTATGCTAACAGCTAAACAATGGTCCAAAAATCGTCAGAATGTTTTTCTTTGACCTGACCTGTGACAACATCGGTGACCTCGTGGTGTGCAACATTAACATTCACGCAATGAGTGTGGCTGTGATATTTATTGCGCTTGGTTTCATTCTGGTCTGTTCATTGGTTCCAAAGTTACGATGGAGATAACTCGCCACCGCCATCCTCCCGTACCTTCAGTGTCTGGTGCATGGGAAAATACGCCAGTAACTGCCCGGCTAACGGTGTATCACCTTTTTTCCAGATGAGGAATAACAAGATTAATTTGTTACGTCTATGGGTCTTAGCGTTAATGCAATATTGGCGGTAGCCGGCTAAGATTAGCTTATGCACGTTGCTTTGATCGGTTCAGATCTACTGGCAGAAAAATAGGTGTCAGTAAATGGCATACAGGCAGGGGCGTCACCACCGGGGGGGGGGGCAGAGGGAGCAGTCGCCCCTCCTGCCGTGAGACTGGGGGGCGCCGCCTCCCCCCCTTAAATTTGAGGAGGCCCCTATCCGGAAATGCACAGGAAAAAAAGTGAGCAAGGAGGCCGACGAGGCAGAAAAGGAGGCCCCAAGACTGGCAACGAGGTTCCCGCGAAATCTAATCAGGTCCTAATAAGAGACGTAGGAGAGAGATTGGGAGGAGGCCCCAGGACGAAAAGGATGCCACCGAGACGGGCAGGAAGCCACCCAGGTTAGACAAGAAGGCTTCCGATGGGTGGCAGGATATTCTTAATTTGGAAGACGAGGCCCCCAAGATGGAAGAGGAGGCCCCTACAATCGAAAATAAGGACTGATAGGAGATATTTCTCCGGACGCAAAAGAGAGCCCCAAGATGGGTAAGAAGGTCTCCGCAGGAATGAAACAAGGCCACTGAAACCAGCCAGATGAGGCCCATAATTTGGAAGAGGAGGACCGTAGGAGAGAGGATTTGTGACTATGACACAAAAGCACCCAGCTAAGAGGATAATGAGGCTCCAAACACAGGTGAGGAGGCATCCGAGACGTGAGAGGAGGCCCCTAATTTGAAAAAGGAGTCACCTAGGAGAGGGTAGGAGGCCCAAGAAATCAAGAGAGTGCCGATAATTGGCACGGTGGCCCCCAAGATTGCAAAGGAAGCCCCAGGATTATAAAGTCATAAAGTCATAAAGTATTAAGGCTTAATAAGAGCCACAGGGCCCCATCTGGGTTAAGCCTATCTAGAAAAGGTACTAGGAATGTACATACTCCCACCCCAATCAATCCCTTATCCCAAGTTCCTAGGAAGCTATATATCCCAGCCTATCCAGCACCACTCACTTGCTACCGCATAACACCATCAACAATCACAAGCTCCTCCCATCACACCCATCGTGCCACCATAGACAATCTCATCAGCATCACATCCCGAAGGAAGGTGCCGAATCCACTGCTAGGCACACCCCACACAAATTCATAAAGCGTTCAGACTTAATAAGAGACTCACTTGCTATTGCATAATACACTCAACAATTACAAACTCCTCCCATCATACCCATTGTGCTACCATAGACAATCTCATCAGTATCACATCCCGAAGGAAGGTGCTGAATCCACTGCTAGGTACACCCTATATAAAGTTACAAAGCGTTTAGACTTAATAAGAGACTCACTTGCTATTGCATAACACACTCAACAATTTCAAACTCCTCTCAACTCCCAACTCCTCCCTGTCGATCAACCCTCCCTGGAATACCGAAAAACAAGCCCCCTATTCTTATAATGATTGTCTATGCCGTTTTTAAAGATGTTCAGTGTGTTGCTACTGACAATCGTTCCTGGCAGCTGGTTCCAGTGTTCTACTACCCTGTTGGTGAAGAAAGACTGTCTTAACCTTGTCCTGCTGTGATTAACTTTAATTTTGAATTGATGACCTCTAATTGCATCATTTCCGTTAAATTCAAATATTTCCCTGAGATATCCCTGTTCCTGACCATGAACAAATTTAAAAACCTCGATGAGATCTCCTCTCAGCCTTCTATATCTGAGTGAAAACATATTCAATTTCTTCAATCTTTCCTCATATGCCAGGTTGCCTATACCATTAACCATTTTTGTTGCCCTGTTTTGTACTCTCTCTCTAAAAGCCACCAATCTTTCTCATAACTAGGGGACCAAGCTTAGACACAGTATTCCAAATGTGGCCTGACATATGCACAGTAAAGCTTCCTGATGACCTCCGCACTTTTGTATGACACATTCCTCTGTATTGCCCCAAGCATTCTTAGTGCCTTCTTCCTGGCTTCTTTGGTCTGTTCTGATGCCCACAATTTTCTGTTCAAAATAACACCTAAGTCCTTCTCCTGCTGAGTCACAGATAGTACTTGGCCACTCATCAAGTATGGAGCCTTCATATGCTGTCTACCTACATGCATGACTTTGCACTTATCAAAATTAAACTTCATTTGCCATTTGTCGGACCACTTCATTAGCTCGTCTAAGTCTTTCTGCAGCAAAACCTGCTCATTGTGCCCTGTTATTGCCCTAAAGATCTTCAAATTATCCGCAAATTTCAAAACCTTACTGCTTAGGCCACATTCAATGCTATTCACATATATAATGAACAATAGTGGCCCCAGTACCGACCCCTGGGGTACTCCACTAAGAACATTTTGCCATGATGACTTTGTACCATTTAGCATCACTCTCTGCTGTCTATCTGAAAGCCACAACTCTATCCATTTTAGGATGCTACCTGCAATACCATGGACCTGAAGCTGCATCATTAACCGTCTATGGGGTACCTTGTCAAAGGAGACCCCTAGGATTGCAAAGGAGGCCCCCAGGATTGCAAAGGAGACCCTCAGGTTTGCAAAGGAGGACCCCAGGTTTGCAAAGGAGGACCCCAGGATTGCAATGGAGGCCCCTAAGACTACAAAGGAGGCCCCAATACGGGAGAGGAGGCCCCAGAAAATTAGAGGAGGCCCTAAGACAGAAAAGAAAGCCAGTGGATATGAAATCAGGTTTTGGAGACGCAAAAACAGGTCCTAAAACGGGTAAAGTTCCACCAAGATAGAAAAGGATGATCCAGAAACGTGGCAGGAGACACCTAATTCGGAAGAGGACGACACAAGATTGGACATGAGACCTCATGATGAACGAGGAGTCCCCTGAAATAGGAGAGAAAGGTCATTAGATAGGAGGGATGGCTCCCAGGCGAGAAAGAAGGCTTCAAGACGGGTAATAAGGTCCCCAGAGAATGACAAGGGAACTCAGAGAGGAAAGGTTGCTTGTAATTTGTAAGAGGAGGCACCTGGGAGAGAAGAGGAGTCCACCAGGAGATAAGAGGCCATCCTTAAAACACCCAAGACGTCAGAGGCGGCCCCTAATTTGAAAAAGAAGGTCTCTAGAAGAGAAAAGGGGGCCCCTGCCGGACTCGAGAGGAGTCCCTCAAGTTGGAATAGGAGGTCTCCATGGCCGAATGAGGCCCCGAAGACCGGAAGGAGTTCCCAGGAAATGAGAGGAGGCCCTCAAGATGGGAATGGTAGCAAGTATGGAAGGAAGTGAGGTTTCCAAAATTGAAGACGCCCTCAAAACGGGTAGGCTTTGCCAGGACAAAGGAGGAGGCCCACGAGGCGTGGCAGGAGGCCCTTAATTTAGCAGAGAATGCCCCTGGAACATGAGAGGAAGCCCTATGCCATGTTAAAGGGGCCCCAGGATGTAGAAGGAAACCCTCCAAGACGGGAGAGGGGGCCATTGAATATGGAGGAGGGTAGGACACGAGAAGACATGCAAAACCGGTAAAGAGGCTCCAGGAAATGGGACGAGACCCCTAAGACGCGAGAGGAGGCCTATAACTTGCAAGAAGCCCCTAAGAAATTGTAGGAGTCGTGCCGGGGTACTTGAAAATCACGACATGGTCCCAAAAAGAACCGGCCGAGGCCCCTGAAAATCACGCTGAGCCTGGGGGTACCAAAAAGTCACGTCCGGACCATGAAAATCACGCTCGGGGCACGACAGGTCGTACCGTTCCCTAACAGTCTCATTGGGATACAAATGAGACCGGGGACGACGAAAAACAATCCGACATGGATAATCACTCTGGTGCCCCAATAATGACGCCAAAAGCCTCCAAAACGTGTTGGACGCCCAAAAAGTGTCGAGGTCGTTAAAACTCGCGCTGTGGATCCAAGCAAATGACGTCGAGACACAAAAGATTACATTGCACTCAAAAAAGTCGCGTCGCAGCCCTTGAAAATCACATTCACACAAATCAATTATCAACCGGGATGTCACTCTACGGCCTCAAAAATCGGGTCAGTTCCCGAAAAACCCGTTGGGCACCGGAAAAAAACGTGTCAGGGCATCGACAAAAAAATCGCACCGGGAGACCGAAGAATCGTACCGGGACCAAAAAATATCACATGAGAACCTTTAAAAAGAAAGAACTCGATGTCTAAAAAGTTCACACCGAGACTCGATCGAATCGACCCCAGCACCGGAAAATTAAGGACAGGTCTGGAAAAAAAATACCCGGAGGGCATTTACACTCCGAAAGGAGCCATTGGCTGAAAAAAATATCCTTCGGTGACCGCAATGGCATATCAAAGGGGCAAATGTTCCCTCCCTCCTAAGAGGGATAAGCTCCCAATAATTGTGCCGGGGCCCCAAAAAGTCGCTCTGGGGCCACACAAATTCGCGTCCGTCCACCAGAATTCGCGCAGGGGGCTGACCCGATAAATACGGCGGGCTCAGAAAACACGCTCCAAGGCCAGACAAATCTGGAGCAGGAACCGCCAAGATCGCGTTGGGGTCAAAGCTAAGTACAACGCGCCCCGCAAACTCGAACCGGTTCCCCAAATATCGCGTTCGAGACCCACAATTCCCATCGGTAGTCCCAAAACCTTTGTCTGGGCATCAAACATTCACGTTGGGGCTCACAAAAATTGGCCTCTAGGGCCCCACATAAACACAGTGTGACCCCAAAAATCGCATCGGTATCCCCAAAAAATACAGCCGGAGCCTTCCAAAATAAGGTGGGATTCCACAAAATAACTGTCCATGAAGCCATGAAACTCCAGAGCCATTTTCATGGCTCTGGAGCACCGAACATATCATCAGATGCCTTCACAAATCGCGTACGCCCCAGAAAAGCATACCGGAGCTGGAAAAAAAATCGAGGTGAGATATAAAAACATGGCGCCAGGGGTTCGAAAAATCAGGCCGGGATTCGGACTTAAAAGAATATTCAGAGAGATCCACAAAAATCGCGTTTAGCCCAGGAAACTGGCGTTGGGTCCCCGGAACCACGCGCCTGGGCGCGATAAGTCGCGCTGGGAACCAGACAAATCGCACCGAAGCCCCAAAATTGTACTGGGGCCCCACAAATGTGCGTCAGAGGCCCCAAATAAACACAGCGGGGCCCTAAGACCACAACGGCGGCCGAAAGTGCAACTGGCCCTCCAAAGCGCAGTCTCGCAAAAACCGACAGGGCCTTAAAACATGCGTTGCAGCCTTAAATAAACGTACCGGGAGCTCTAAACAAATACACCGGAACCTCTCAAGGCACACAGGGGCCATGCGACCGCACAAGGGACTGAAAAAGAGGCTGAGGGCGCAAAAAGCAGCATGGTCCCAAAACGAACAAAAAGGCCGAGCACTAAATAAACACATCGGGATCTTTGAAAGCGCCCCGACACCCAACAACAAATCCTCGGTGCACAAAAAAGCAACACAACCCTAAAACGAGCAGGAGTTCGAAAATGTGTTGGGTTCCTAACAAAATGGATTGAAGCCCTAAGACACATCCGTAGACGAAGAAAGACAAAACGGGTCCAAAAAAAGAACACTGAGGCAGGGCCTCGGTTCGGTAGCCAATCTGGGAGCATATTTAATCAAGGATATGAGGTGCATCAAAGCTCAGCGGGTATCCGCAATTCTTAACCACCTTAAAATGTTGGAAGTAGGGAACTAATGATCGAATTTAATTAATCGAATTTTTGCAGCGAACGTCCATACGAAGCATTCCATCACGTCAAATATGGCGCAAGTCTATCATGTGGCAGCAATTAGCAAAACGTAGGAGGCCTAGCAGAAACCGTAGCACCGCACGAAGTGTGGCGAATGCGCCGAATGCGCAAGATGGGTGTGCACGTGCACGAACGTTGGCGTCGTGGCGACTGGGCGCTATGAACTGGAATGTCGAAATTGGGAAATTATTAAGGGACACAAAAGAAAACCTTAGGACAGGGTAGGGGAGTTAGGGTTGAAATCCGACGAATCAGAAACAATGGTGGTAGATTAGGCCCCTCCACAGGACAATTCAGTTGGTCACTAATTATTTTATTTCAAAAGGTCCCCTTTGACAAAATAGTGGTCGAAATCCGAGGACATTTTTAATAGTGTATGTCGACCCCCTCCAAATACGTTTGCCCCCTCCTTGACGCAAATATAGGTACGCCACTGGTCTCCCAACAATTTTCAGAATCATGGGGCAAAGCCAACATTGAGGGGGCAAATTCCCCCTTACAATCATACAAAACAACACCGATGCCCCATACAAATTGGGAGGAATGATGTATTTTAATGCATTTTCTTCCCAAAAACTTGTCTTCTGTGATTACAGCCTCCATGATTAGAGCTTCCCAACTTCAATACCTTCTCAACGACGTCATTTACAAAACGGTGCAGCACAGGAAAAACCATGGGCGTGACGGCGTGGAATTTGAAGGTTTTGCATTATTTATGCATTGCCATTGTTGCATTGTCATGTATGCACTGTTGTTCAATGCTTGTTCTTGCCATGAATTTGTTCGCTGAGGATATAATATTTTAGCTTGTGTGCCAGGTGCCTGGCAGCCAGCACCAAATGTTATAGAAAAATAAATAAATCCCTAAGATGGCGATAAGAAAACCAATTCAATCCACTTCTCGTTGTCACCTTCGCGAAATTGTCATCCTTGGACTGAGAAATGATCGTTTAAGCTTACTTATGACACCAAGCTGGTGGGAATGACTAACAGTAGTGATGAATCTAGCTATATTCAGTTAGACTTGGTGGACATAGAAGTGGGTTGATCAATGGGAGATATCTTTAAGATATGTTCAGCACCAGCCCCGCCAGCTCGCTGGAATCTAGAGGCCAGCGGGAAGATTCCTCAGGGTCGAGAAAGCATTAAGACATGTGTTTGTTTTGGCACTTAGGTATTTATCCACATTTACTTATTTGCGCCCTGGCATAGCTCAGTTCTCAGCGGAAAAAAATGATTATTGCTATTGCGTTTTGCGTAAATGATGCACCATGCCAAGAACAAACAAGACATAAATATGAAATCATGTTTCCCATTCTTGAACCATACTAAGAGCCAAAAACAATGGGAGGCCCCCTTTCGGGGAGCAGGAGGCCCCCTTCCAACATTGACCCCCCCTGGACGAATTTTGTGGCGACACCACTGCATACAGGTAGGATGGACAATTGGCATGTATTCAATCAAAACATCAGACAAAAATGTCGATATGCTGCACGGTGACATGGTTGAACAGGTGTAGTATTTGTGGTAAAATCATAATTTCTTCTGTTCCTTGAGATTAAATTCCAACGTGCCCCAATTTGTGTCTGCCTCATTGGTTTGCGCGATCAATTTTTGCCTAGCTGGTAGTTGTTATTAGGTAGAAATTCGTTGGGCACAACATACTTGATGAGATTTTCAGAAGTCCCTAGATTGCACATTGTGCCTAAAGCCAGTGCCATGGACTGGAAAGAAGCGTTTGCCATCATTATTCATCAATAATTTCACAAGTATGCTGGAAGAATTTAAATTGAGGCTAACATCTAACATATAACGCGGTTCAAAAGAACATTCCTGGGACAATTTACCCATCCACCCTTGAATTGCTCTGGTGTTGTGTTTTGCACTTAAATTTATCTAGACACTTCCGTGACGGGTTGTACATTCTGATGACTTTTGGTTATCATTCAATTTCACTTCTTTATTATTTAATTCATATCGCAAGTGCAAAATACTCGCAAAACGCGACATAGAAGTCATCGCAAGCTACGTTATAAGAAGTGAACACCGTCTAACCGGGAATTGCAAGCCACAACTTGAACGAAAGGGACTTTGCTTAAGGTGTTCTTGAAATCATTATGACAATATACCTCACATAAATTCATGTTGAACAAAATTCACGATTTGGTGATGTCGCATTGATTTGTGCCTTATTGTGCCTTACAACCTGTTCTTGCACGCTTGCAACCAGCAAGATGCAGGAAATACCTTTTCGGCTGCAATGCCTGCAGTGCGTGGAGTTTAAAAACTCCCATCCAATGTCGACAGATTTTGTTTCATTTTGCTCTCCACTTGATTCAGGTTTAATTGATAAACGCGGAAGTCACATAATATGTTGTACCCCCACCACC
This sequence comes from Ashinkailepas kermadecensis, assembly GCA_034440615.1. NCBI lineage: Eukaryota > Metazoa > Arthropoda > Thecostraca > Neolepadidae > Ashinkailepas > Ashinkailepas kermadecensis. Next base: position 14,394 of record JAOTOM010002293.1, on the reverse strand, counting down.
ACACGCACATTCATACCCATACACATACACTTACGAAGAAAATGGGCCTGGGAGGTACATTTTCCTACACCACGTGCAGGCGTTCAGGGTATGACACTTGAATCCCGGAAATTCCTCATTCAAGTCCATGCTTATCCTTAAGTAAAAAAGAAACCCTCATGCGTATCTCCAGCAGGCAAAAACGCAGCTTAGGCATTAAGGAAGTGCTGGCGCCCGCACCGACATGACATGCACAAAGTAGGTCTCCAAACCACGCTCCGTAGGTCAAAGCCGCTAAGGCGCTTCACCTCGTGTTGCTGTGTTTGGTGCGGTGGCTATCCATCATCACCAGACAAAACGTGAAACATTATCCCCGGCTTTAACGTTTAGTGTCCAAGCTGCACACTGAAGCGAGGAGCTATACGACGGTCACAGACACGAAGGTGGATTTTCCACTGCAGGGTGTGGCTGGTGTAAGCTGAGCGGAGTCGGGCCAGAGTGGTTCAGCCGGACCCCCTCCATCGTGACCACATGTCTGCCGTGCTGGCGGGCCGGTGACGGTGGCGGTAGGCCGGTGGCGGTAGGCCGGTGGCGGTGGCGGCAGGCCGGTGGCGGTGGCGGCAGGCCGGTGACGGTGGCGGTAGGCCGGTGACGGTGGCGGTAGGCCGGTGACGGTGGCAGTAGGCCGGTGACGGTGGCGGTAGGCCGGTGACGGTGGCGGTAGGCCGGTGACGGTGGCAGTAGGCCGGTGACGGTGGCGGTAGGCCGGTGACGGTGGCGGTAGGCCGGTGTCGGTGGCGGCTGGGTGACTCAGTTGCCCATTGTGACAGTGCGGGTGGGTACTCCCGCGCCGCCGAATGGATCGCGGTCTGGGTGTAGGGGTGCGGGGGGACGCCGCTCTCCCGCCCTGTGGCTGCCGCTGTCACCAAGCGCGAAATGTGCGCTCTGCGGCACATGTTCCCGAACTTCGAAGTTAGACGTCTCTTTTCGATCACTCTATTCTGGCATCGCATTCCCCCAGCTATCGTCAACGCTTGTGCGCGGCCGTGTTTTACCGATGCTACGTTGCTTTTTCTTTCGTCTTGAGTGATTTTGAAGTTGCTTCAACAAATGCTTTGAAATATTATTATTTATAAATTAATATTTAATAAATATCATATTCATATTATACGCAATAGATGTAATATTTGCTGTTCAACTATGACCTTTCTTTACAAACGAATTAACTGGTTCGAGGGTGCAAAATTAGTTATATTTTATTATAAATTGCTCAACCATTCGGCGAGAAATAAAGGTTTATAAAACGGAGGGTAGTACCACGTCCTGAATCCAATGCACTCTTAATGATCATTACAGTATACGAAGAATGCAAAATACAGGAGGAAGGATACTTCACTTGGAGCACTACCCGATTCTACAAATGATGCTTGCTAACATGGATCCACGAATTCAACCACGACATTAAATGCTTCGTAAATGAACTGAATTGAGCAGAATCTTTATTCAGTTCAGTTTTTGTGAAACTGAAGTACAAGCAGAGTAAGCAGAAGCTATGAAGTCGAAGTGAACCAAACTAAGCCGAATACAATTTTGCACCCTTGTGCCAGCGACACACATGGAACGTCAGACCTGCAGACAGGTTCAGCATGGTCCACACAGGAATGCAATGCATAGTTACGGACACTAGTGAGCCAGAAGCGACAGCGACCAAGTTGGGGTCGCCGGACGCTGTTTTGTTCGGTATATCAGTGACACCGGCCGGCTTTGTGGAATGTTCAGCTCGAGGTCTGATGTTGTTGTTGTTGTTGGTCTGCCTCTGTCGATGAGAGCAACCGTCCGAACTGGGCCGCAATCGAACAGCTGTGTTCACCGACCGCAATCGAACAGCTGTGTTCACCGACCGCAATCGAACAGCTGTGTTCACCGACCGCAATCGAACAACACCACGAGTTGGCATCCAGGATAGTCAACCCCCATACCGCGCAAAAGTGAGTGGATACAGTGAGCAGTGGTGGTCGCAGAAGTACGCACCAAGAGCCGGTCATGGAGTCCGTTCAAAAACCGGCAGACTTTTTTGCCAGTCCTTGTGATGCATACCAGGCTTTTGACCAGTCCATTGGAACCTGATAGTAAAATAACAGAACGACAAAAAAACTCAAGATAAATGTCAAATAAGCTATGTGTGATCAGTACCTTACGAGGTGTGAACTGCAGTTAAACATTATTGTTTGTGCTAAATATGTTTGTAATCTAAATAAAGAGTTTTCAAATTATTATCCGGGTTCCGATCGGAAATACGTCTCATATCATCTAACCTCTGTTTTGCAAAACTCGGACAGCCACGATAGTGGGGCGGTTTAGCCAGGATATTCAAACCTTTTGTGCATTTTCATACAAGCACGAAAGGTGGCACAGGGGTAGTCTAACATATCAGAAACATACTGGGATATTGGGCCATCTGGCAACTGCCATCTGCCGGCCGGCACCTCGCCGCCGCCGTCACTGTGAAAATGCTATGTTCTGAGTTCCTGCGCGGTGCGAAATGGTTGTGTTGAACCTTTAATATTACGAATACCTGCAATGTATGACATTGTCTAATGCAGGACAACTGTAATTATGCTACAGAGCTTCATTGTTGAAAATAAACCCATGTATGTAAAATAAACAGGTATATCGAACACTTCTTGTAACAGGATATTTCCGCACTCTAGAGAAATAGTACTTGAAACTCAGTAACCTCTTCCTAGTGCTCAGTCAAATAGTACTGTAATCAAAAGAGTGCAAGCACTCGTTTGTCCAAGTATGCGAACACCGACATATAGGTAGTCGCTTCGAACCCAATTAATCGTAAGTCATTATTAGCCTTTTAAAGAAGAAAGATCCAATAACTAATCAGTTCAACTATATCAATAATTCACTACCTATCAGATTACATTGTTTGTATTACGTAGTCATTAATCAATGGAATCAATTTATCTTAATGTCATACTGCACAATCTGTTTCAACACTCACATATTCAACTGAAACGAATTCACAAGATTGTAGATTTCAGCGCCAGAATAATTACCGGTCATCTCATACAAGGTCACATCTTACCAACTCTGGAATACCCAGAACGTGCGAAAATTGAGACACTCGTTGTCCAGCGTGAATGCAGCAACTTTTTTTTAACGCACTTTATAATAGAAACATCCCAAATGCCCTCCAGTCTATGTTCACCAAGGGAGGCGAAATCTCAATCCGTGAAACACGTGGCTCTGTCGGCCTTCAACTGCACTTGCCGCGTTGTAGACTGGAGACGACCAAGCTGGCTTTCCCTCGCAAGAATTTGGCGCAAGAAGGTTCACGGCAGCAAGAACCTGGAACACCCTGCCGCACACCATTACTGCACACAGCTCCATTAAAAGCTTTAAGTGTCGCTTGTCAGATCAGAATGAATGTTTTACATTTATAAACGTGGTTAGTTGCTTCGTTATTACCTGTATTCAATTAAAGTTAGTCAATTTGCATTGCTAAGTTCATGTTATTCATTTGAATTTACGAGCACTTCGACCAAAATAGTGATCATGTGGCGCTTATAACGTGTATGCGTGAAAACCTGGGCAAATATGTTACGGTGCTGAGTATAAAACCTCAAAGCGGATCGCTTTCAGGTATCGGAATACATTTCCAGAGTTAACTATTTTCGTATCATTCGCTAGCTCGTTCTCATTTGTCACGCTCCGTGTGTTATTTCCATTAAACAGCCTACGCTCCCTTGAGAAATGCTGGCAAGAAAAGAGGAAATGCCGTACCGTCAGAATCCCCAAACGTGACTGGCGGGTACTTACTATTTTCCTTGTTCTTTAAGCCTGGGTCCACTCCCTCTGGGTTGGGCGTCGGTGGCTTCAGTACGGTTTGTTGGAGATGGTAATGCCAACTTGCTCGCCTTCTCGGGTGACCGATGCTGGTTCAAGGCCAGACAACTGTGACTGTTCAGGGTGTAAAAATGATCCCAACTGCGACCGTTCAGGGTGTGGAAACGATCTCAACTGCAACTGTTCAGGGTGCGCAGATGATCCCAACTGCGACTGCTCAGGGTGTGCAGACGATCCCAACTGCGACTGTGCAGGGTGAGCAGACGATCCCAACTGCGACTGTTCAGGATGCGGAGACGATCCCAACTGCGACTGTTCAGGGTGTGCAGACGATTCCAACTGCGACTGTTCAGGGTGTGCAGACGATCCAAACTGCATCTGTTCAGGGTGTGCAGACGATCCCAACTGCGATTGTTCAGGGTGTGCAGACGATTCCAACTGCGACTTTTCAGGGTGCGGAGACGATCCCAACTGCGACTGTTCAGGGTGTGCAGACGATCCCAACTGCGATTGTTCAGGGTATGCAGACGATCCCAACTGCGACTTTTCAGGATGCGGAGACGATCCCAACTGCGACTGTTCAGGGTGTGCAGACGATCCCAACTGCGACTGTTCAGAATGTGCAGGCGATCCCAACTGCAACTGTTCAGGATGTGCAGACGATCCCAACTGCGATTGTTCAGGGTGTGCAGACGATCCCAACTGCGACTGTTCAGGGTGTGCAGACGATCCCAAATGATTTGAACGGGACACTGAGCTTGGCGAGTAGCTTGGTGGCGTTCGTGTGCTGCTGCAGTGTGGTGATACTCGGGTTGTCTCTCACTGGCTTCGCGTAGGAAGCTTTTGAATGGGTCGCCTCGTACACTTCCCGGGATTAACGAAAACAGAGGTGCCCCGTCACTTCATGGTTGGGACTTCCTTCTCCTGAGCGTACGCTGGACAAAAGCGATAGAAGGATGGGTGCAGCACCTGACGATTGCCACAGTTCACGCACCTCGATTCCCTCGAGTTACATTTGACGCCAGTGTGTTCTAATTAAGCACATCTTCCGCATGTTGGATGGCGTCAACAATGTTGGCTAATGTGACCGTGCCACTAGCATGAACGCGCGGCGTTGAAACATATCTTCTGACTTTAACTCTCGTCTCTCGTTAGCTAGTCTGCAGTCAGATCGTCACACCACCTCGGGGGGTTGTTGTTAAATACCCCTCTTACTTACACACTAAGCGGTACATGAACGCCAACCGGGTATCACTGAAGCCCTCGACGAGTATGGTCGAGTACGCGGCACCCTCCAACAGTGGAGGGTGCCGCGATGAGCGGTTGCATGCGGCATAAACCGAGCGAGAGGGCTCCACAATACGCATAATAAGTCGGCACAGTGCATCTTGGTTTGAGATACATCCACCCGAATCGGTGGATGAGCCTGGTTTCGTCACGTTTGCGGATAATTGGGGCTGAATTCAACCTTTTTTTGCATGCACATATGCCTATGCTGGAGGTACTATTTATGCAGCCGGGCTCCTTCGCCGAATATGCAGCACGCACCAGGCAAATAGCCTCATTTGTACCTGAAAAACATTTGGGACTTAAAATGGCGGTTCTTCAGGAAAAAAAACTATTCAAAAGCATTTTATATCTCCATTTCTGGTAAAGACACGTTAAAACGCATGTCATTCGAGAGCTAATTGCACAGCGCATCTTACAAAAGCATGCACATAGGTCCATCATAGGCCACAATTGGTAATGACCTTAGGTCACTGATCTGACCTCAAATACAAGATAAAACGTACGTGTTGCAAACACTGCCAAATTGTAATTATATGGTAAGCTTCATTTCAGTATATTTTCACGTGTATGAGGCTAAAACAAGTATAAAAATACTTATAGGGCAATGACCAAAGATGTCCTTGACCTTAACCATGATTAGTGATTTTGGTTACATTGGGTAATTTATGTCGTGCAGTGCAAGTTTGATAGTAGGCCATGAAAACTCGAAATAAACCGTAAGAACATGAGTGTCTAAATAGGTGTTGCCCACTTAGAGCTTCTTATCTTGACCTGGCATCATGTCACTCGACGGAGGTCAATAAATTTGAAAAGGAACTTCTTCCAATGTGTCGGTAGGTGTACCAAGTGAGAAAAAAATCGGGTTAGAACATTCATATTACAAAAATATGCAAATTGGTCCCAAATTGGCCGTGACATCAGGTCACTGACCTGACCTCGAACAGAAATCCGGCACGCTTGTTTTGTAGGCACTGCATAATTGTACTGACGTCCCGAGTTTCGTTTGAATATGTTTTCATTCAGGTGAGTTATCGATTCTGAAACATTTTTTGGAGATGGTCCTCTTGGGTCTGAACTGGGTCAATGACCTTACATGACCAGAAGTTTAAAAAAAACTTCCACATCACACACACAAAAAATGAATCGGAAGGTACTGAAAATGTTGCGGTTCTGTGCGCCACAGTTTTTCTCTATCACGGACAAACATTATGGGGCGTAAAAAGCCCCTCCCCCCCCTCCCTCGAGACAGGGCTGGTTAACTTGAATGTAGCCAGCAGATATTGTGGCAGGTAGGTTTGTTGACTTCAATGTGAAAAGTGATGATATTGGTTGGTTGAATGTCACTTTTACATCACACTTTCATTCTGCTTGTGATGGCAAGTGCTCGCAGAACTGAACATAATCAGGATCATAGATGCAGAAGACTTTGGTGTGAAATTCCCCGCGCAAGGTCTCTCAGATTGATGGTGTACTTGTGTGCATATATTTATATCAAAATCAACAGAACCATGTAGACTTGACCACTAGTCCTTGTTGTTGTCTAATTATGCTTCCCATTATCTAATATACTATTTGAGTGCAAAATAACTATCTATTTTCCATGTAAATAGCATACATACATATATGTTAATTTTCATGAGTAGTGTCCTACATGCGAATAACAGCTATGATGAGGATATCCGTCGAGCTTGGGTCCAAAAGCATCGACTGAACAGCTTCAGAAGAAAACACTGCTTCGATGGGGGTCCAGTGGTGGCATTCTGGAATATGGCTGCCGCGGCCGTCAGGGGGAGTTGTTAGCTGACCCAATATCGCGATCTGTTAAAAATGCATTTTCTATGTGTGTGCAAAGTTTGGTGATTTTGTCCAACAATGCACAATTGGTTAGTTTATCCACCCATTGCAACCCCCATGTGCAGGTTATAATACGAAATGTCTTCTTCTTTTTTTTTGGGGGGGGGAGTTCTTGACATTGTTCTTAACATCATGGTTTTAGTCTTGAGCAAAAAGCTGTATAAATTGGTGTGCTGGATCTGACCAACAGGACGATTTACATAATCCAAATGGTGCATTGATATGCTATTTGTCATGATACCTACGAACCTACGGCTCACAGAAACCAAAAGTTGTAAATATGGACGGCTGACCCAGTTCTTTGGCCTATTGTTATTCGCCATATATGGTCACAATTACTATTTTGTGGGTACCCGCAACTGGGTAAAATTACAAGCAGATTAGTATACGGATACAACGTCAATGTTGCATTATCCATGCCAATCACAAAACAACCTTTACCGTAGCGGTCAACTTTCACAGCATTTGGTGATTCACGTTTACTACACCATAATTGCCTCCAGAGTAATGGCCGCCAATATTCCACTACTTTGGAACGAGGTATAGTCACGATAGATTGGCAAAAAGTCACACGATTGGCGAAAACATTCTTCCCGAAAGGATGTCAGTCAATCCAGGCACATGTCATCATCTTACGTAGGTCGGTGTATGTCGCCGCTGACGTCACACTAAGATGCTCCTGATTGATCGTCTAGAACATGTCGAATGAAAGAATATTAAATAATTGAAAAATATAATAATAACTTACCTTTAAAATGATACTCATGATTCATGAAATTATTACAATTCATATTGAAAATAATATATCAAAATACTAGTATAACATTGAATAATTAGGCAAATGACGGCCACTACCTCACGAACCACCGGTGGATGGGAATGCCTAGGGTGTATGCTCGCGCATTTGTGTTTTCTCCGTTTTCTCAAATGTAGTTGCCTGAATTATTTTCCAACGAACTAAGAGGGCTTCAAGTGTGTAACCTCCAAAAATGTTCGCGGCTTCTTCACATTGTCCCAAAGACACCCGTTGAAATATAGCGCTGTTGGCAGAAAACATAGATCGACCGCACCTGCCCTCTCCAGGCAGCAGATAGGTACAAATGCGGATCACTTACATAGATGGCGCACCGTAACGTATGATGTATGAAGTTGTGTCTCAAAACTCTTCCTTGGCAAAAAACATGTGAGTATTTCAAGTGAAATAGCATGAAGAAAGTTTGCTAAGAAAACAACCTTAGAATAGTATAATTATTAGCGAATAAAACATGATATTAAGTGTTGTAACAAGAAAACGCGACTGAAGTACCAAAAGGGTGTCGGTCGGGTCGAATCGCTCATAGCAACCTTTCTCGTACAGAGGCGAGAATAATCTCGCTCGGTCCTTGTCTGCGCCCGAAATGAGCAATACGTGTTCGATGTTCTGGTCTTATATTCGTGTGCGATAAAAGTGCGGCATCAGACCGGAATATCAATGCACCGCCGCATCCATTCTCGAAGATATATATTACTGGTTATATTTAAGCATGCAAGCCAAGTACTGGATCAGTGATGAATCTAGGACGAGCGGAAGGTGACTAGAAGCTTGTACAAAGGGCTAAGAGAGACGCATACATAACGGTATTTTCTTGTGAGGGCACAAGTGCTCCCACATTTAAATTGCGCACCCACAACCTTCCTCGAAAAGTTACTACCCCGAAAAGCTACCAGCACACTATCCATTACTACAGTTCTGTATGACAAGCATACAGTTCTGTATGCTTAGGATGGACAGCAAAGGTGCCTTTGACACGAGAAGGCAAGCGGCAGCAACTGGCGCTTTTGTTTCACAATGAAAATATGGCGGTCCTGGTCTCTTCTACGGGGACTTTGGGAGAAGCTTTTACTCCACAGCCCAAACGGAACGTCGTGGATGTCTCTCCATGTCAAAATGCAGTTAGATACATTTGAAGGTCATGGAGAGTAAATTGTGTGTGATCTGCACGTACAGAGAACTTTGCTTGGGAACATTGCGCTCCAAAGGTCAGTAGGGCGCTATATCGTTACCGTACCCATAACCATATCACTAAATCAGACCCACGACCGCACCTGTACGGCACTCTCCCACAGCTGCACGCGGTGAATGTGCCGACTGTTCCACCGTCCGTGCCGCTGCATGAGTCATGCGCGCTGCGCGTTGGGCCCGCTGATATCTGTGCTGCACGGCGGCAGCAACTCAGCGCCGCATCGCATCGATCCTGCGCTGCATGACAGCACGCGACCTTGGTCCAAGAATACCCACCCGCACAGCCGCTGCACCACTGTGCCGCGCGACGCTGCAGAGAGCGGCACGCTTAGGGGTCAGTCACGCGTGACCGTGCGGGTCAGCGGGGTGACGGCGGTCGGCCGCGAGCGCCGGCCGCCGCCGGCAGCGTGCACGCGCATCGCCGGAGGCACCTACAGTTGCGAAGTCGCAAGAACCAGTTCGATGAACCAGCTGCAGGCAATGGGAGCCCCGCGTACAAGCCATTCCAACAACAGCCGACTGCCCCGAACGACTGCCATGATTATCACCGTCGGTGTGATGAGCAGCAACCATTCCGGCATGGCTGACGATTGTTCCTCATTCTCCGTCTCGCATCAGATTAATCGTCGTTTTAGCTTTAATGCGCACTGAATACTAAGCATGATTTCACCAGGTCCTTGCTTGCATCATACATAGTCTGTTCGTAGACCGCATGGCGTGGACTTACGAAGAAGTACTTACTTAACCTCAATAAAGATACCAAGAGCACTGGACACTGGAAAGTCGTATCCTACCTTTCATTAGTTTACAAATACATAAAAGGTCACGTAACATATGATTCGGGTGTTTATGCTACCAGCAAGACAGTCGTATCTGGTGAATAATTATTGCACGTTCAATTGTTGGCTAGGTTGCAAAAATAAACCATTCGCATTAAGTAAAAAATGAATGATGTCCCAGATAATCAAAAGCCGATGGAGTCAGAATGCACCTTGCTTTCAGTCCAGTGTGTCCAGAAAATACTCTTGAGACCGAGTCACTTCTTCCATCATTGGGGAGTTGATGGGCGGTAAAGAAGCCGCAAGCATTGCAGCTGGCTTACAAATACTTACATATTATTTTTATCTCTCTTTCTTTAAATCTCCTGACTATTTTGTTTTGCATATTATCAAATCATGTGCAGTAGTTGAAATCTGTACTTTCTAGTTCGAAACATTGTTCCGTTTTTGCCACTTTATGGCGGTCTGTGTATTTCAAGTAAGTCCTGGGTATTAATTACGCCCAATACTCTCCAGTAACTTAGCCTACTAGCTGCCGACTTACAATAACAAGTGAGAGCGGTGCCCGAGTGAATATACTCCCGTGTATATTCGACAGATCATCCGAGTGCATCGGCCCGGCCGGCGCAAGCTGAAAGCCATGCTTTTCAACCACCAAAAAGCTCACTATTTCAGCATTTCAGCCCCTAAAATATTCACTCAGAACTCCACCCAGTGTTTTATTTTGTATTCTTGGCTTTGGTCAGGTTATTGTTTGAACTCCGCATTTTTATTAAAGGTAAATTATTTATGGTGGAATTCAGTCAGTGCTGGTCCAGCCAGCACCGCCTGAGAGCCAGCTGGCCAACTGCCGGTCACGTGGTATATGGTAACGTTCATGTCACGAGATCTGCATGCTCGAGGCCGGACATCTCCCTCCCCCCCTCACCGGCGTCATTCATATGGAGGGTGTCACGCTGAGCGGTTGCATGCGGCAGAAACCGAGCGAGAAGGCTGCACGATACGCATAATAATTCGGCACAGTGCATATAAATTTGAGATGCATACACCAGATTCGGTAGATAGTTCTGGTTTCGTCACGATCGCAGATAATTCGGGCTGAAATCGATCTTTTTCATGCACATATGCCTATGTTGGAGGTACTATTTTGCAGTCGGGCTCCTCCGCCGAATATGCAGCACGCACGCCAAAGTCGAAATCACTGAGCCGAAGTGTCCACAAGTTGGACGCAATACTGTGCATGTCGTCACAAGCTTCCCAGAGAGCGCAATTGTGGTCGGTTCACAGGTTTCCTGTAGCGGTTTCATTATCTCGTACCCGTAGCATGGGAGCTCTACAAAGTCTGTCGTGCTCGTACCTGCAACATGGGGGCTCCACGGTCCGTCTGTCGTGCTGGTGTGTGCAACATGGGGCTCCATGGTCCGTCTGTAGTGCTGGTGTGTGCAACATGAGAGCTCCATGGTCCGTCTGTCGTACTGGTATGTACAACATGGCAGCTCCACGGTCAGTCTGTCGTGCTGGTGTGTGCAACATGGGGCTCCACGGTCCGTCTGTCGTGCTGGTGTGTGCAGCATGGGAACTCAACGATGCGTCTATCGTCTTCGTGCCTGCCGCATGGGACCTCCACAGTCCGTCTGTCGTGCTGGTGTGTGCAACATGGAGGCTCCACGGTCCGTCTGTCGTGCTGGTGTGTGCAACATGGGGGCTCCACGGTCCGTCTGTCGTGCTGATGTGTGCAACATGGGGGCTCCACGGTCCGTCTGTCGTGCTGGTGTGTGCAGCATGGGAACTCAACGATGCGTCTATCGTGCTCGTGCCTGCGGCATGGGAGCTTCACAGTCCGTCTGTCGTGCTGGTGTGTGCAGCATGGAGGCTCCACGGTCCGTCTGTCGTGCTGGTGTGTGCAACATGGGGGCTCCACGGTCAGTCTGTCGTGCTGGTGTGTGCAACATGGGGCTCCATGGTCCGTCTGTAGTGCTGGTGTGTGCAACATGGGAGCTCCATGGTCCGTCTGTCGTGCTGGTATGTGCAACATGGCAGCTCCACGGTCAGTCTGTCGTGCTGGTGTGTGCAGCATGGCAGCTTCACAGTCCGTCTGTCATGCTGGTGCCTACAGCATGGCAGCTCCACAGTCTTAGGTATGCTCATGCAGACATCCAGGATAATAAGAATGTGCAGTATATAAGATAATCTATAAGCGGCAAGACAGACTTTTCTGTCAGTAACAACAAATGTTCTCGATTTACATTATATTCTCCAAGCGCCAGTCCTTCCGCGTCACAGTTTGAGCGGTTGATAATTTGGTATGTTCACGTGCTGCTTTGCCAAACGTATTGCCGTGGGAGTATGAATGTATGAAATGTAAATGGATACAAAGGCTGCGCTGTACAGACTGGTGACCTGAAGCAGGGAACAACATTGGTCGCGTGACAGGGGGAGAGGAATTGAGGAACGGGACCGGGAACGAGAACGGGGCCGGGAACAGTATGCTGTGCGATAGCATGCAAAGTAATGGGACCGGGGAACGGGATCGAGAGCGGGATTTGGCCCGGGAACGGGAGCGGGAACGAGACAGAGAGCGGTGTGGAGAGCGCGACCATGCAGTGGATTGGGGAACGGGATCGAGTTATGCAAATCTGGTCTACTTCCTTTCGATTCTGTCCAGTACAAGGCCATATTATGGTGTCGTGCAACCACATGCAACCGGCCAGCAAGGAAAATAAGCATGGGAGCTAGCAATTTATGTGCGAAGAGGATGAGGCTGGAGAGAGTGGTGGTGGCGTCCGAAGGTACAGTGACTGACCCGACCCCGGCTTTGGGCACAGTGCCCGACATTGGTGTGGAAGAGAGGCCTTGGCTTGTCAGCAAGGTCTGCAAGACAGGCGGATCTTGATCACACATATAGAGGAGGATGTAAAATGCGCATATCTGTAAACTCGAACACTACAAGTTCAATTTTGACGGAATTTTGCATACGTGTTTGCATGAGGTGCGCCAAAGCTGGTACAAGCTAAATTAAATCCAATTGAAGTACTTCGACGGGTGCTTTGATTAAATATGTCCACTGCTATGCTTTTTTCTAATCAAATAGCGTTCACGCCCGGTGCGAAATGGTCATGCCGAGGGAATCACAGCCGTCCGCAGGATCAAGCTACTTGAGAGCGAAGCGACCTGGGTAGCTTGACTTCCCCATCCCGATTAAAATGCCTAATATCTGCATATCCGTAACTAAATGTTAGCTTGTCCTTCCCTATTTTTAATAATATACTTAGTTTTATCGGTATATCGTAACTAAATGTTGCATACATGGAGGATTAACTATGCTTCCAATTAGGTACTCTAGTTTGATCACTTATAGGGTATTGGTTACCTGATCATAACTAGGATTACCAAAACAAAAGTGTGATCCATTGGCCTGAAGTTCTCTGATGCAAACGTGGGACAAACCTTGTGGGTCAAAATCGCCGCCTGCGGGACAATTTCCCCGCAGTTGACATGTTAAAATAGGCCCTAGCTCGCAATGTGCTAGTAACCACAACCATGATATCAGCAACCGTATAATAAGTAAGGGGTTCGAAGATGTTCGATTGATCTGCCGTGCTTTACCATACACTAGGTTGGTATGCATGCTTTTAGGACACAACAGAAAAGTCCCATATTTGGTGACAGGGTGTGTGGGTGCAATAAACATGGTGCTTACGGTGGTGGTGCCTATGGTGGTGTATTCTGACTAAATTGCGTTTCGCTTAATATGCGCGTTTTCCCTGGTACAGCTCTTAAAAGTATTACTTCGTATTTTCAGAAATGTCTTCTAAATTTTGACCAGTGTTAGCCAGTTTGCGTGGTTTTAAGCTGGCTTAACCGGGTGCAACCAGATTAGCCAGTGGCATTGTCAAAACAAAGAGTAGAGTAGTACTTCAAAAACGTGACCCCTACCACACAATACTAGCAGGTATATATCACCCAATATTTCTGCTTACAATGAAGTCGCTACGATTATGGATGTTGACAGCAAAGAGTGGACGAAATGAAACGGCCAGGCTCGGATCCAGTGCAGGAACACATAGGCACCGCACTTTGTATCGCCCAGTCACCCAGCAATAGGCGGTTTCACGCGTGCACTAGCGGGAAGTAAACGTCATTACATCCCAATGGCGGGGTCAGGCCATAATAATTACGTTGATCTGAAAACTTTTAAACCGGAGATTGGACCAATTTATTTACGAATAAACAGAGTAGGTTCAGTTACCGAATACGACAAGTTTTTGGACAAGTAACAGCTTGCTTATGCACAAACCCTGAAGATGTACACCTACATCCGCGCCTGTGACGTCATTTAGTCGTAAATCTGGAAGTCAGACCAAGTGAGCCTGACTTCGGAAGTAAACTCGATGACAACAGCTGTTTGCCGACTTGTCACGCAAGCCAACAATCAAGTTTGTCTCGGATGCGCATATTTTGGACGTCTTGCGGTCTTTGGGGTGCTGTAAACAATTAATTATTTGTTCTTTCTTGCGAGTATGGTATTCAAAGACCAGGGTCAATTGCCCCCTCCAGTAGGCGTTATTCAGGTAGGAGTGCAGCAACATTTAAAAACGGAGCCTCATATGGTGCGGTCAATGGAAGCCATTA